>JBBPLS010000223.1:12583-36260 GCA_038089895.1 Boletellus ananas | reverse complement strand
GTGGTTCAGTAGGTAAGCCGCAAGGACAACAGTCACTTAGCGGATCGAGGTAAGGCCACACTAGGACAGCTGTCGCTAGGTGGATTCGGTGGTTCAATGGGCCGGCCAAGGAGCAAGGCTCGCTTGGTGGATCGAGGGGTCCGAGGTAATGAGGCTAGATTGAGTAAGACTAGCTTAGGGAATACAGGCCTAAGTACTCGGGTTTATATACATAGACGAAGTGCGCACAGACCAAGCGGTGCGGATAAGCTATCAGAGATAAGGAGTCATGGAGGATGAGTCAATGAGAAAAAGGAAGCAAGGGATGACGAAGCATGAGTAATCAAGATGAGTCAATGAGAAAAAGATGACGAAGTAAGAGTAATCAAGATGAGTCAGTGAGAAGTGAAGAAGATTGTGGAATAGAAGAGAAGTCCCGTGTGTAAGACACGATGACTCAAGAGAAACAACGTCCCTGAGGCGTGTGATGTGATCGGGTGAAAGTGCAAGGAGAAAGGTAAGGCGTGTGAAGATGAAGAAAAGTGAATCGTAACATGATCATCTTCCTGTTGATCTTGAATGTCTCCAGGATCATTATTGTCATCATTAGGGATTTGTACTAGGTTTGGTTCATTGTACTCCTCAGAACATTTCGGGAAGGAAAATTCATTGAAGGTAGCAGTGCTAGCAATCACTACTTTTCTTTTCTGGGTATCATAAAAGCGATAACCCTTAGTTCCTTGTAGATAACCTATGAAGATCATTTCCTTTGCTTTAGGAGAAAGTTTGTCTTTCCTGTCTTCTTTATGAATGAAAACATATGCTTGGCAACCAAAAACCTTAAATCTGGAAATATCTAGTTTCTCCTGAGAGGAGTCCCATATTGATATAGGTGTTGCCCATTTAAGTCTTTGCATGGGTTGTCTATTGTAGATGTATACAGCAGTTTCCATAGCATCCTGCCAAAAATTCTTCGGAAGGCATGCATGATGCATGATTGCATTAACCTTGTCTAGCAAGGTACAATTAAACCTTTCAGCTCTACCATTTTGTTGTGGTTCTCTGGCAATGGATTTTTGATGTCGAAGTGAGGAATGATTGGAAGTCATGTCCCAAGTATTCTCCCCCTCGATCTGAATGCAGAGAGATCAGGGAAGATCCAGTAGATCGTTCAGACATTGCCAAGTAAGAGCGGAAAGCAGAAAAGGTTTCCGATTTGTGTTTACTGAATGCAATGCAAGCATAGGAACTGTGATCATCAAGAAAAGTAACAATCCATTTGTTATGATTGCAAGAGATAATAGGCATCTCCAGAAGATCAGTATGCACCAGTGTAAGAATAGCAGGAGCGTGAGACTGAGATTCTGGGTGAGGTTTCTGAGTATGCTTACCAAGAGTACATCCTTTACAAAAAGGTAAAGGTCCTTTCGGAAGAGCAGATACTCCAACACAAGTTTTGTGAGCATGTCAGAGAGCATTTAAGGAAATATGACCTAGGCGGTAGTGCCACAGTCGCAATGAATTGTCATCCTGAAGAGACATGGTTGAACTGTCCACTGATTTAATCATGTGAGACTGAAACCAATGTAGTCCACCAAGAGGTGAGAAAGCCTTAGCCTGTAACACCTCTTGGCCATATCTGTTCTGAACAATAGTAGCTCTTTGTGTAATCTCAGCAGTGTAACCAATCTTGGTTAAAGCTGGTAGTGATAATAATCTATGTGGAGAATCTGGTGAATACCAAACATCGCACAAAATAATAGGTTTGTAGGAGCTGGACTTAAGAATAACATGTCCAGGTCCTATCATCTTCATGGTCATACCATTGGCAACCTTGCAGTTTTTCTCCCCATGGCTTAATATGATGAAATCTCTAAGATGAGGGGTAATATGGTTAGTAGTGCCACTATCAACCATCCAATAGTCTTGGGTAGATCAAAGATCAGTCTCTGTCTTTGCCATATAGGCAAGATACAGGTCATAAGTGGAATCGTATTCTGCATATAAAGAACTGAATTCTCCAAAGTGTCCTTCTTCATACATTTCTGAAGGTAAATTAGGATGAGGGGAAAGATATGGTGGTTTCACCTCATCAGTTAAGCTGCTATGATAAAGATTTCCAAAGTGTCCGGGTGGATAAACTCCAGCACTGAATAATACCTCCTTTTTCTTTCCTTTGCCCTTCTTTCTAGTTGTTGTAGGTCTTTCTATTCTCGGAAGTGTGAGTTCTGGTACATGTGTCGTAACTGGTTCCGGTAATAATCTCAGAAGGTCAACTTCCAGTTCCGGTTCCAGGTAGTGGCTGACAAATGTGGAGGGACCTGCAACAGGTTCATATGTCTCTGTCTCAATTGGAGGCAGGTCAAATAGGCAACTGAAAGGATGGAAAGGATTCAGTATGTTCCTCTGGAAAGGAATTTGATAATGCCAACATTCCAGCATTAGGAGCATTTTCCCAAGACATTCCATTGTCAGGCATAGCCTGATCTCCGTGGTATTCCCAGTGATCATACACTGGTTCTTCTTCCATTGTTGGATTGAAGGTGTATTCCACCTCTGATCCTTGTATCTCCTCAATGGTGGCTAAGCCAGCCATTGGTTGATCTGCTTCAATTGGATCATCTTCTACTGAGAAGACCATAGAGGCAAGATCAATGTTGTCATTGATATAATGCATACCTGCTTTACCCTTTCCCTTATTGGAACCCTTAGATTCCTTCTGCCTTTGTCGCCTTTCATAGGCTTTTACCTTCTTTGACTTCTGAGAAGTCGGTCTCTTCTAGAATGATGATCCAGAAGGTGCAGATTGTGTTACAATCATAGATGAGCATGCAGATTTTCCTAATCTCTCTCCGGTTGATCTTCCTTTTTCTTCGACTAGTTCTTTGATCACTGAGTTGGACAGCCTCTGGCTCGATGACTCACCTATACCTGGCTTTCTATTCCACTCCGCAGCCAGATAGGTTTCCTTCGGTCTCTATGTTACTGCTGATCGCAGTTGCACCACTATACTTTCCCACATTCTTCTTTGGGCGCGACGCGACTTACACCTTCCATATTTGGCCACGATTACACTTCCCCTATCTCACGGATGCTTACTTCTCCGACTGCATTCGTCTGTGGTTGCGTGTCCCTTCCCCATCCACACTAGGTATCTCACGTCTACCCTAGAGCGTGTACAGCTATGCCTAGGTATTTATATGTGCCCTGTACTTGTAGTTTCTCCAGTTAGTTCTGTGCAATACACGCGTAGTTTCTACCTGTCCACGAGTCCTCGAGAGGATAGTAAGATCCCCTTCCCATCGATAGTCTCGCACCACTTGTTGAGTGTGTGCTCGACAGTTAGGTTCTGCGCGTTCGCGTAACAGATTGGTTCTTTTTATTGTTTAACCAGCAACAATCAGTGGTGTGGTTTGTCTTTCCACATTTGGAACACTTTACATTGGTGGGAGCATTCCAGATTATGCTAGTCCAGTACGTCTCGGCATATGCCGGCTCTCCAACCCGCTGGAGAAGGTGGACAGAGGATGTAGAAGTAGACATCCTAAGGGAAGCTTCCTGAAGAACATGTTTAGAGACATTACCAGGGGTAAAGTCATTCTTCTGGATTGTGTGTACTATGGTAGAAACCATAGGGGTATAGGATCCGGGTAAGGCAGTGAGTATGTGTTAACAGCTGGAACCATTCAGCTGGAGTCCACTGTCAGAACTGAAGAAAGCGACAGTTAACTTCGACAGGAAGTACCAAGGGAGCAAAACAAATGTAAACACTGTGCCACAATGTGGCTGACAATCTAAATGCAGTAACCTACTCGAAAATATGCTGAGTGTGCAATCATGGCTCTAACACTCCTCCCTGATTGTGCATCTCTGCTAAATAAACTCTATGCGTGATCAGAAGGTCAAAGTCCGAGATTAGAAGAAAATTGCTCCACTTTGAGGCGTGGCAATGCCTTTGTGAGCAGATCAGCAGGCATGTCACCAGTAGGTATGAAATCAGGAGAAATGATCCCTTTGTCCACCACATCTCGCAACCAGTACCATCTAAGGTCCAGGTGCTTCATTTGCCCATGGTGCTCAGGATGCTTTGCCACTTGGATCGCCAACTGGTTGTCCATATGTAGCCTGGACGGACCTTTCACCTCAAATCCTAACTCTTGCAGCAGCTTGCGCATCCAAACGATCTCCTTGCTAGCTTCGCATGCAGCAACATACTCTGCTTCCGTGATAGATAAAGCGACTATGGGCTGGTGCTTTGACATCCAAGACACGACGCCAGTGCCAATCTTGACAATGAATGCACCTGTGGACCGTCCAGAATCCTTGCATCTGCCATGGTTGGCATCTGAGAAAGTGGTGAATAGCTCAGAGGTGGATGGATCTGGTGAATAGGTGATCCCATAGCTGATCGTACCCTTGATGTACCAGAACAGATGTTTGATTGCATTCCAGTGGGTAATGCCAGGATCTGCTGTGAAGGAGGCAAGCTGTCTGACTGCAAACACGATGTCGGGGTGAGTGGTGCAGGACAGATACTGGAGGGAGCCAATCGCACCTGCATAGTCGACTGAGTACATGAATGTGCACTCCTTGACATTCCGCGGGCTCTGTTCGCTTGAGAGGCAGAGGCTAGGATCCATTGGGGTAGAGACTGGCTTACTGTCAGCCATACTGAAGCGTGCAAGCATGTCGACGCAGTATTGGCACTGAGAGATGGTCAATGACCACTTTGAATGATCTCGGTTGATCTTGATGCCCAGTATCTCTGAGGTGGGCCCTAGGTCGCACAGCTTGAAGTACTTGCTCAGATCAGAGATGGCCTGCTTGATTGCATCGAGTGACTTAGATGCATACATCATGTTGTCCACGAAGACAGGTAGAATGATCCGGACATCACCTCTAGTGTAGATGTATACAGCTGCATCGGAATATGTCTGGATGAAACCCAGGGACTCGAGAGTGGTGTGCATTTTGAGATTCCAGTGATTTCCACCCTGTTTGGTGCCATAAAGCGCTTTCTGCAGCAGGCACACTGTCTTCTTCAGATCTCCTTCTACGAATCCCTCTGGTTGCTCCATATAGATATTGCAGTCCATCTCACCATTTAGATACGCATTTGACACATCCACAGACCAAAAATGAAGGTCCTCAATTGCAGCAAGGGCCAGAATGACACAAAGAGTGGGTAAATGCACTGTGGGGGCGAACACCTCTAGGTATTCGAATCCTGGTCACTGGGAGAATTCCTGAGCAACCAGTCAGCCCTTGTACCTCTCAAAGGAGCCATCAGCGCAATGTTTCTTGGTAAACACCCTATCACTGGGCAATCTATTGGTTGCGGCACAAGCTTCCAGGTGCCATTCTTCCTGTGGGCTGCCAGCTTGTCCATGGTAGACTGTCTCCATTTGGATGTGTCCTCGTGCTTCATGGCCTCCTTGAGTGACCTAGGGTGAGGAGTGCTTGCAGCGAAGCACTGTGCGCAATCTGCTTCTTCCTTGTCCCTGCTGTCAGAATCCTCAACTGGATCAATTTGAGCTGGGCTCAGTTTTCACCATGCCCATGGTTGCTGGCGATTCCGGCGAGGCAGGCGAGCTCCAATGCCAACTGGACTCGGCTGTGGCTCTGGTGCAGGTGGATGTGGTGGTGGTGTCACAGGTCCGTCAGGCAGTGGTGCTGGTGCTGCAATGGGAGTATCAGGGTCGACATCCTGCTCCTCGTTAGAATCAGGCGCCTCCCCAGGATGAAGAACCTGAGGAGCCTCCGAATTGTCGTCATTCGCAATGTTGTCGGCAGGTGGGATATATGGGGAAGGTAGTGGGCTGGCAGGGACCATGGGAGTGCCCTGAGTGTTAGCAGGTGCACTGGGAATTGAGGGCGCAACACACTCATCAAAGTCTGCATGCTCAGAGATTATTGTGTGCTTAGTGGTCGGATTGTAGAACTTCCAGCCTTTGTAGCCGTCCGGATAGCCAATAAACACACACTTCTCATAGTGAGGACGTAGTGCATCACGTTTGTCCCTCTGGACATGGACATAAGCTGTAGACCCCCACACACAGAGGTGAGACATGTCCGGTTTGTCGCCATGCCAGAGCTCAAAGGGTGTTGCATCGTCCACAGCGGCTGTAGGATACCGGTTCCATACATGGACTAATGCTGCAAGTGCTTCACCCCAGAAAGCCATTGGTAGCCCCAACTCGTGCAACATGGCTGTGATGTGCTCTGATAGGACACGGTTAGCATGCTCTGCGATGCCATTCTACTGAGGTCATGCATGGACTGTGTGCTGGCACTGAATGCCACACTCATTTGTGAACTTGAGCATCGCATTGCTCATGTACTCTCCACCCTTGTCGTTGTGCAGGGTCTTGATCTTACGCTCCGTCTGGTTCTCAGCAAATGCTTTGAACTGTTTGAAAGCATTGAAGACCTCTGATTTAGCTTGAATTGGCAGAACAAACTGATATCGCGAGTAATCGTCGATGAAGGTCATCCAATAGTAAAAGCCTGAGAAGGACACATATGGAATCTGATGCACATCAGAGTGCATGAGCTCAAGGGGGTGAGAGGTGTGTGTGTGTGTAGAATGGAATGGGTGCGCATGCATCTTGCCAGCAATGCATGGCTTGCAAATTGGGTCAGGGATCACTTTGCTCTCCAGTTTCAGCCCAGTAACCAAGTTGCGCTTGAATAGTGCCTTGATGTCTGCAGAGTTATGGTGTGCAAACCTGCGATGCCACAGAGACAGGTCGAGTGGGGCAGTGGTGGCTGCATACACATATTCAGTCACTGGCTCCATGGTGCCATTCAAGAAGGCTGCATTGCTTCCATTGATGGTTGCAACGAATAGAGGCTTCCCATGCTTGCGAGAGAAAGTCATGTGTGTCATATTGATATTGACGACAAATGAAGCATTGCGCGTGAGGTATAATACAGCTAAAAGATTATTGCGCAGCGCAGGCACATACAAGACATTGGTAAACTCAACTGCTTGACATCTCTTCCCATCTATTTCTGGCCGAAAGATGACAGATCCAACTCCAGCTGAGTAGACGACAGTGTTATCAGCGAGCTTGATCGGAACACGTTTGGGGGTGTAGTTGCGAAGCCAGTGGCGATGAGGCGTCATATGAGAAGTGGTGCTTGAGTCTGCATTCCAGTTGTGGTCAGCATCGAGTTGGAGTGGAGAAAATGGGTCAGTGGGGTCACTGGAACAAAGACTTGCATTGCCTGCGTGTTCAGCCACCTCTGCATTGCCTGCTTGAGTCGGAGCCTGTTCTCCTTTCCTCTCCTTGTTCCTGTTCGCCTTATAGTACCGTTTCGCATGCTGAAGTGAGTAACATCTGCATTGACAGTGACCTGGCTTCTTGCAAAAGGAGCATGGTGCCTTTGCTGGGCACACACAGCCTGAGGATGATGTCGACAGTGCTGAGTTCATGGGGGTAGAAGTGGCATCAGAGTGAGGGTGGCAATTGATCTCCTCAGTCTGGAAACCAGCTTTCACCTTGTCCTTGTTGAGGTCAGTGAGTAGGGTCGGTGTCTTCCCTAGAAACTCCTCTGGCTGGTCGAGCACGAGTTGTGCTAGGTGCGGGTGAACAACTTCTAAGTTCTGCCAGGCTTCTTGCAGCAATGAGCTCGGCGTCCAGCTGTTCAACCCGTCGAAGGGACAGGTCATGTAGGATGGAGAGATCCTCTGCTTGTCATCTATATTGGTCTTGCTCATCTTGTAAGCAGATGGCGTAGTTGACAGCAATGAGATGGCGCTCTTGTTCTACTTGTAGGGCATTTGTATGATAGTCCAGGAGGTTTTCAAGTTCGTTCCTGCAATGTAATTGCCAATTGAATCGGTTCCTGTAGTCTTCAAGTTGCTCAGTTAGGCTTTGGATCTCAAGGTATCCGAGTGAGCGACTGTAGACTTCTGAAGACAAGTGTTGAGCCATTAGCATATATATAGGGAAGCGTTGATGAAATGCTCATTGTATCTGGAGGTTGAACTCTGCATTCCACTGTCGCTGTGTGGGGACATCCCAGCGCCTGTCTCTTCTATCTCAGGCTACGGCAGACAATCGCAGCTCGCAGGTGAGCACCTCTTCTCCCCCCTCCAGTTGGTGCTCAATATAGTAATACTCTGAATCCTCTGTCCAGAGAGGAATCCATACATCCCCAGAGTTGTTGGTAAGGGTGGATGGCAAGAAGGATGCCATTACCCCAGGGAGTACCATATTCGGAGTCCCTTCTTCCGAAGCCCTTCTAATAGAAGTGTATTCTTCAGTATCCTGACTGAAGATCTCATACCCTTGACCATAGACCAAATAGTGAGGGGTCTCATGGTATGATTGAACCGGTTGGGGCCAGCCCATAGCTTCCAGCCACTCTACAAGCTGTTCGTCATGGTACAAGGAACCTGATAGAGTGGTTCCGGTGTCTCTGTTCATCATATCCAGGTCGATCCCCATAATGCCGAGTCCAATCTCAAAGAGAGTTGTGTGCTGATCTGTCAGATCCAGAGTGGCGTCTTCTCCAAGTTCAGTGGCAGCAAGAGGGATTCTGTTGTTGATCAGATACCTGGGTGCTGTTACCAGAACTGGGGTTTCGCGTTCGATGAGGTGGTCCATGACATGGTCTATGGCGGGAACCATGGCTTGATGATGATGTGCTGGGAGCATCTGTTGAGTTAGGAATGGGATGTACCGCTCTTCATCGAATACCAGTTCCGGGAATGGAACTGTGTGAGGAGCGAAGGGTGGGATGTGAAGGGACATGTTGTCTTCTTGGGTGGAAAGGAGGGGCTGCGGAAGAGGGGTCATTGTTGATACTGGAGAGAGAGAGAGTGATGGGAGGTATGGGATGCTGTGGGTGTTGAACTCTAGAGATAGGGGACTCAGTACCTGCACTATCTCTGTTTCGCCTAGATTGATGTACATGGAGTCGAGATCCTCCATGTTGGTTCCTTCCTCAAGCTCATCTCGAGGCACGTGGTAGGCTATATACTCCAGCCTGTATTCCAGATTGACTAGCTAGAATGTTTCCTGGAGTTGAGGGTCTGGGTTGGCCAGCCAAAGGGCATTCGGAGCAATGCTGGAGGGAGTCAGAGTGGGCATATTGGATGAGTTCATTGTAGATCTCTGCTAGTCCTTGATCTATTTGAGCTAGAAGTTCAGCAGGTGGCAATCCTGAAGAGAGTGTAAAAGGTAAGCGAGGACAAGGAGGAGTAGGAGGATTGATCTGTACCGGTGCGGTGTAAAACAACTCAGGAGTCATCTCTCTTTCTTCTTCAATAATTGGAAAGCATTCCGATCTGGTCTCAGCTACCACTGGCTGTGGTTGCTGATTGCTGGGCTCGTCGGTGGAGTGTTGTGAGCTACTAGGAGAAGAAGAGGGAGGAGTAGGAATGAATAACACTTCTACTTCCACACTGGAATCCTGTGGGTTCTCACCTTGTGGGTGGTTGCTGCCTGATGTAGCAGTGGAGGTGGAGGAGGATGGAGAGTGTGGAGAGATAATGTTTGGAGGATAAATGGGAGTGGGAGTGATGATAGGATTAAGAGGAGTTTGTCCAGCGATCAAATCTGCTAGACTTTGGATCTCCTCAGGGTTTGCCTTAATGTCATCGTCAGGGAGATAATACCCAAAGACAAGGCAACGATGATGCAGAGCAGGGAACTAAGATTGGACAGCAGGAGAGTTTGGCCAGAAGTCCGGATCTCTGGGATTTGCAATGTCTGGGGGAAGAGGGGTGGTTCTACTCACTAAAGTGGTATCCTGAATATTCACAGGATGTTCTAGATCATCCATTATGTGGACGTCTATTAACCGTTGATCAGTATTTGTGCTGTTTCCATAAAGAAAGGAAAAAGCAAAATTCTGAACTGATCTGCCCCTCATGACTACTGTGGTAGGGTCATACTTGTTGGTCCATCCTATGTTGTTCATAGTATGGGCAGTGGTCCACAGTGCCATTTCCCAAGAAAGAGCCTCCAATAGGGCTTCTTCCCCAATGTCACGCTTAATGTGTGCACATAAAGCCTCAAGCTCTGCTAGCGCCTCAGATCGTGCGTGCATTGAAGATATCAGTGACAGTAATCTTTGCAAGCGAATCTAGGCAGGGCTCATAACCTAATGAGAGTGGGGATAAAATAGTGTATAGCGAATAGCACCAATACCACTCTCACTTGGGGCGCAGCAATGAAGGGATTGGTGCACAGTGTGAGACTCACTGTACTAGCAGAGTGTAGTCTTGGTAGCGGAGTATCAGTACCTCAATAGGGGTACTGGAGCGCAGATAAGATAGAGTTTAATGTGGGGAATTAACCTCATGTGAGGTAAGAGGGAAATAAAGTCAGGGAACTCCTTGTGGAATTTGTTACAGCATTGTATGTTACATGCCCTTTATATATGTTACATAAAGCGGAGTTAGAACTCTAAACATGAGTCATGTTCGAGTCATAGTGACTCATAATGATTCATAGTCAATCATGTGACTCGCTCTGAGTCACATTGAGTCATGGTGACTCATAGTGACTCATGATGACTCATACTGAGTCATCATGACTTGTGATTGTTGAAGAGCATACCTGATTATGTAACATGACTCATATTGAGTCATGGTGAGTCATATTAAGTCATGCTATGTTGATCTCTAATAGATCTTAGATCTCATTAGGTTTAGATGCTTAATAGTGATCCTAATAGTGTCATTAGGATAATCCCACCTTAGTTTGATTAGGTTAGGATTGTTAATCTGGGTTATTACCAAGTATTACTAGGACTTGGTATTACCTTTACTACCATAGTTTCCTATGGTAAACCAGATTCAAACTGGAAGGTCTGGATTAACATTTACCTTGATTAAGTGTGTAGTATACCTTAATCTTCGACAAAACATACTGCGGATATGAAGCTGTATGTTTTCGTCCGCACCTGAAATCATGGATCAGGACATCGAACACCCATTTCCTGGTCATTCTACGGGGTCCTGTCTACCACTTACCTGCTCCTTGCCCAACTTGCCACATGCATGCCCAGACATCATTCTTATACTGGCACTCTCGCGCACATTCACGACTTCCCCTTTGTTTCCATGGGTTTGACCGACCGTCGACACAAAACAAGAAGCCGTTGTATGTTCGGAAATGAGTAGGGCCAGACGGTTTCGGGGCTGCCCTTTTGCGCGACAAGACTCGCGGCTGTGTGTCGGTGAGTTTTTGCCCAATAAATTCTTTGGCTGCTGATGGGCTCACCGGGATATTCCCCCTTCATTCCGGTGCGCCAGTGGACGAGGGATGATGCTTACACACAGATTCAGCGGACTGTCACTCTACCGGCAGGTGCTGAAAAATCTGGTCATATACTCGCTCGCTGGGCCCTTGACCTGTGTGTCTCGGAAGGGCAGATACTCCACACTGACGACACTCCTTGCTGGCTATTTTCTGATCACAGTCATCGTCCCTTGGAAAAATGTTCATACTTCTTCTCAACTAGTGCCCTGGAGGTTCCCTCCCGTACCTCACACTCGTCGTTTCCACCTGCTACGGATATGAGATTGGATTGCACAAGTCACTGACACGAGTCATAGCCCATCGTGTCCGAGATGTGTAATCTGACACCTGGTTCTACCCCGAACCCTGTCGTAAGTACACTGGAGTCCAGTTTGGAGGCGTTACCACTCTGAACAGCCCTTCTAGGTCTCAGCAGCCTCTGATGCCGTCTCAACTTGGGTTGCTGGAGGTAGAGCCCCTGATAGCTGATGCGGCTAGCGGGTGGCAAAATTAAATTATCAGGTCGGGTGAAGGCTCTCGATAGCTCATCGCCTCTCATTACCCCCGTTTGCTAACGTGACCATGTGTTATCTTTACCTAGGTTGTCTCCGGATTCCTCACCCTGCACTGCTGACGCCATCTGGGTCACTGCCTGTTCCTGGCCGTGGTGCAGAGACAGTGATTGCTCCCAGCTCGTGCTTGACATATTACTTTCATACAGTTTATGACTGTCCTAGGGTGCGATAACGGATTGCACAGGCTTTTATTCAACTGGAAAAACAGACCGTGTCCAAGACCTACATTCTGAAATCTATTTTTGTCTGTGAAGCGGTATAGATTGGAGTCCGAGCGGGGCGGAGCGGTCTCAATGTTCCGTTTTGTTCTCCAAGGGGCTCGGATGAGCCGCCTGAGTCGCTTGCTCTCAATTTAGTTATGATGTGTATGGTAGGCATCTTAAGGTTGCCCCTCCCAGTCAACTTACTTTGATGTCACACCGCCCAGAGTTCCCCTGGTCGGCCGCCGGCTATCAGTAATAGGCGGACCGGAAGGATGAAAAAGTACCAGGTTGAAACACCAAACATTTCACAGCCTGTAGCCTCCTATGATTACCCTTGATTGGTACTGGGCGAAGCCACCCTTTCGGCACGACAACCTCGCAAATTACAAGGCTGTTCCTTATCGTCGTGTTAACCAAGGTTCGCATCATCTCCCAATTGCGTCTGCCCCTCCCACACTGTCGTTTTCATGGGCCTTCGTTGCCTCACCGCCGGCCGGGGGCATCAACTGACAGTGGCGCAGACGGAAGGGCTCCTCACAACTTACTAGCAATATCCCACCCCGCTGAACGTTCGAAAGTTAGAGTTGCGTCCTTGCTTTCTTTTTCCAGCTTGATGGTCCGTAGATAAACCACGGCGACCGGCGCGTGCCGTTGGGGTAAGTGCCATAATGGTCTAGGAAATAACGAGAGTATATTTATACCAGCAGTCACTGCCAATGATCCGGGCTACTTCAATGCTCTGAGTTTCATGCATTGTTCGATACCACTGGTGTCGGAGGCGATGGGCAAAAGGAGTTTTGTCTTGCGAGCAGTGTGGAGTGCCGTATCCCCCCTCCAAGACGAGTATAAAATGGGTGGACGACAGTGGATCCAGAAAGCCAGCAACCTACTTAGACACCATCGAAAGCCTCAGCTCCCAGCATGCAACTCAAAGTAGCTCGCTTCTACCTTGCTCTGCTCACGTCGCTCGCGATCGTGCAGTTTGTTCAAGCCGGTCCGTTTCACGAGTTCAGCAAGAAATCTGCCGAGGCCTTAGGTGAGTGTACCATCAAGGAAGATGTGCTCCAAAGTCCTTTGCTCACAACATTGAAAGGAACGCCGCAACGAAGATCAGGGCCCGATGACGATATCGGTGATAATGCTGGTCAGTACGATCTTGAGGACTGCCTCGGATTTATTGGCTAACAGAGAGAGAAGATTGGACCCGCAGGGTAATATTGGACGACTAGGCAACCTCGCGCAGGGGTACCGACGGGGAGATTGACTTGGGACTTCAATGGTCAGTTGAACTTCAAGGGATGCTCTATGACTTGGGCTGACGCCCAAGCAAAAAAGGCGTTTACAAGCATCACGAGGCTAACGGGGTTTTACTTCATCCGTTGGGAACATGTTTTTACTTGTCAACGCTCCCCCCAAGCATCATTACTGTGTTCATTTTAATCCTAAGGCGTATCCTTCACACCTGCCACATATATTCACCATGATCTCGATATTATTTATTGAGTGTCAGCGGTCATCGAAAGACGCCAGGCAGCGAATACGTCTCGTTGAACGTAGCCGGTTGCACTGGGTGATCAAAGCGCCACACTGACGACGACACGCTGAGGAAAGAGAGGGGTCTTGTTCGCTTTGCCTTGGAGCCCTCCGGAGTAGTGATAGGTGCCCATCGGCCCTGAGTTGGACTTTGAATTCATTTTATTAATCGCGTGTGTTTTCCCATCGCCTGGTCTGACACTGTGCCGCATACGACGTGCTCCGCGTTGGGATGCAAAAAGCGGCCCGGTGCTGAACGGCAGATGCAGGACACCCGAGCACCCCTCGCTTGACATGACCAGGCAGGTTTGCGGAGTCTCGCCTGGTCTGCTACTACGAGTGTTCCTACCCCGTGCCCTGTTCTCGCTCGTGCCTTCAATCACCCGCATGAGATGTGAGGCACACGCCAACAAGACTCGAGTGTAATGATCAGATTATTCACGGGGTCTGCACGAGCAGACGACGGTATCAACACCCGCCTTCAAGCCGGTAGCCCAGAAAGACGACCGTAGCATAGCATCGCCAACTTCAATCCGTGGCATCCGTGAGGTCTGGACGAGGCTCGGATGCTGGCAATACAGTGAAAGTCAATGGGCCCTGTGCAAGCAACGTGCGTATAGCTGTCGGATCACAGAGTCGCTGCCAGCACGCGTACATGTGTTTGCGAAAGGTCTGGCCCTTCTGATTGCCATACCCAGACTCTGAGACAGTTCAAGTCGTGGACTGTCATCGTTTTTTGCGCGTCGTGCACTGCACCGCATTGCATTCCCCATGCAGCCGAAGGCATCCAC
Organism: Boletellus ananas; assembly: GCA_038089895.1. NCBI lineage: Eukaryota > Fungi > Basidiomycota > Agaricomycetes > Boletales > Boletaceae > Boletellus > Boletellus ananas. The sequence continues at coordinate 21,921 of JBBPLS010000223.1, read as the reverse complement.
TCGTCTGCCAACAACGCCGAATTGAGGCCGCCGCCATCGAACCCAATTCCAAGTTGTTTATAGATCGGCTGGGGAAATGATGACATGTCAGGTTGAAACACCAAATCCTTGACAGCCCACAACATCGACCCATAATTACTAGGTGAGACGCCTTCCGCACGAAAACAACTCACACACTCCAAAGTTGTTCGTCAACGCAACCTGCTTATCGTTGCATTAATCAGGTTCGTGTCGTGATCAGCCCCCTACTTATCGCCTCCATCCTCCCGTCAGAAGTCGGCGTCGTCGCGTCCAACTGCCAACGACTTTGATTCCCGTGCCGTTACCCGAGGGTATCACCATGACATGACCAAGGAGGCAGTCCACTACTGCCTCCGCTGGAGATTCAAGATTTAGAGCCTTGACTTCGCTCTTCTCTTCCTGGCTCGACGCCTTTCGTACTAGATGAACGATGACAATCGGGCCGTTTGCTTGAGCGTCGTGAGCCGAATGCCGTCGTGGCGCGTCGACTGCGCGTGCCTGACCATGTTGAATGCCAACAGGAGTATTCTTGTGCCAACAGCCGCTGGCAGCGAGCGTTGGGGCGCTCCAAGGGGTCACGTCTCAAAAGTGTTGACTGACAGCGCTTGCGCGGGGCGATGAGCTGCGCCTCGTGCTGTCGCCCCCTCTCAGACGAGGATAAAAAGGGAGGGGGGGGGGGCGATTGGTGTGCGGAGAAAGCCAACCAGACCCCCCAGACATCGTCGAAAACACCAGTGCCCAGCCATGGAACTGAAAGCAGCTCGCATCTACCTCACCCTGCTCATGTCGCTCTTGACTCTCGCGCAGCTTGTACACGCTGTCCCCTTGTGCGCGTCGAGCGGGGAAGCCACCGAGAACCCACGTGAGTATGCCTTCAAGGAATATATATCCCGGGATTTTTTTTTGGCTAACAACGGGAGAAGAACCTGCGTGTAAACATGAGTTGGGCGACATTGCAGCGGAGGATCCTTCGCGTTAGTACAGTTTCGAGGAGTCTTTCGGAGTTTCGGCTGACGCCCTGAGCAGTCGATATGAGCTCAATCCCCAATAGTCCCGATGGTGACATTGTTGGTGAGTACAATTTTGAGGAATACTCCTAAGGCTTTGCTGACACCCGAAAAAAAGTGGGTATACTTAGGCGCGATGATGCTCTCGCCCCCATGGTTGCAGGAGAGGATGGAAGGGGCCTCTAACGGGAGAAGGTTCCAAACCGTTACCGGAACGCTGCGCCGATTATCGGCCAATCCCCGAATCCAACCCCCCAACATTAGTTTCGTAATCATGTACCTCTTTCTTAACCTGCGAACATAAATCGACGACTCAAAGCGAGAGGGAGTTAGTGCGTTCGCTTATATACAAACGTGCCCTTCGACGATCGTTGGCATGCCATTCCCCCCATTGTTTCCTCTCAATTGATGCACACGAATACAAGTACTGCTGTGTGGTTGTCCTTCGATGGAATATTCCCTTCATCCCGTGTGTCCTTCATGGATCTGCCACGCCCGTCGTGGCGACATTGAGTAACCACGTACGCCGACGTAGCGTGCAGGATTGACTGGCAGCAGGGCTTGCAAGCCCCGGCCCATATTCCAGACGCCATCATGACCAACTATTGACGTGGTCGACGACCAATAGCTGTCACACCATCCGCTCCGAGCGAGCTCACGAACATCATCCTCAATCCTCTTCCAGTCGACCCTCTTTTTCACTACGCTCAACCAGACGTCCTGTTTGATTCCGAGGGGCGCTGAGATGCAGCACCCTTGCACGCGCGCATGCAAGGCCTGTTGTCGGATTGACGGTCGAAGCAGAGCGTCAGCATCAAACTCGTGGTTATTTCCTGCTAGCAGCGCTCGACACCCCTGCGATCAGAAGACACCATTGTTGGCGACGGCTCTTTGGTATCGTCGGAGACACCGGGGCGCAGATCGTGACCGAGTCCGCTGTCATCCAAGCGCCGGTCATCTCGTCGCGTCAGCCGTCCAAGCGGGTCTGACAGGATCAGTCATACAATGCCGGCATAAAAAGAAAACGGTGTGTAAAGAAATCTAGTACGCACAGCTAGCTTTCCTCCAACCTGAAAACAGCAGTACATTACAATGATGTACCTTCCTCACTGCCCGCGCGGTCAAATACATAGGGTGGACAAGTCGGCATCGTGCGTCTCGTGTCAGTTGTGTCGCCAACGATCCAAGGCTTCGGGGACGTGAGCTGTCTGTGAGGTACGCCGAGTACAACAACCTGGAAACCACAGCGGAGAAGTCAAATGCCACAAGGTGCGTCACTCGTCTATAGCATGGGAATCCAGAATCAAGCGACGCACTCTTAAACCACAGCTCTTCATCTTCAGCATATGCCTTTGCCCGCTCTTGAAACTCTTGTCCAGCATGAGAAATAGCTGGTCTTGATGTCAGCTTCAGCGTAAGCCAACGGTGTCCGACAATCAGACCTCACACGACAATATTTCAGAGTCCGAGTCTTCTCGTCCTTGGATTACATGCGTCAATTCTATTTTCTCCAAGCCCATCGATAGACATCTGTCAAGAGTCGTCGGGGGGTAAGACACAAGCCTCGTCCTCGTTGAACAGCAGCTTAAAGTACTCGATAAAGAATATGACTGGAGAGAACGTCCAGGGGCCCTCAAACCTGGATCTGACATGAGCGCCGTGAGTACGCGAAGAGCACACGATGACAAACGGCATCTTCACCTGCCAGGGGCAGCAACGGCCAGTGACATGAGCACCAGAGAGCACTACGACCTCCCGGTCACCGAATCCAATCCGGTGGAAGACCTATGATTCGGGTGCACGTGTAAGAGGTTCGGTCAAGAGGCTTAAATCAGAATCATGACTCACGTCCCGGAGGTGGGCTGCATCAGGGAGTCACCCGTTCGGAGTGCCATCCAGAGCGAACCCATCGATACGACCGGGCCACCGGGGAATCTTGGGGCCGCCCGTCTCCTAGACTGTGCAAACACCGGCGGAGGTCCACAGATTGCCATGTGAAATCCAGTCAAACTCCTTGAGATTCCCATCAGTCTGCGGGCCAGGTGAAGCCCTGCGTTGGCATCATGCAATGACTCGGGTTCGAAGCGTATCGTGGCATAGTTGCTGGTGACAAACGCCAACGGTAGCCACGATCGACAGGCAAACAACATGCTTTCCACCGGTCTTGGTATTCCTGTCATACGTCCCAGAGGCATGCCAAACAAGACGAAGCACGACGGGTGCGAACGAGCCGTCCGGGTGTCGTAGATAAAGGGAGTCACGATTGCAATGGAATCGTCTGTACCATCACAGCTACCGGCCACCTCGACGAGTCTGCTAATGCGCTTGTACGCTGGTAATTCGGTTCAGCGAATCATATTGCCAAGCAGACGCCCACCGGCCCTTTTCGTAGTCTGCCTTTGTCGCTTGTGGTAGTCCCAGTACTCGAATGCGAGGTTCCGTGTGACGGCGTGCTCACGTTTGGAGGGGTAGTTGTGCCCCCTGAGAGCCAATGCATATCTGCGAGTCTTTTTATGTTGCATGTAGCCCACACGATGCGATACGCGGGGGCATCCCCTCTGGCGGCGGGAGTGCGACAAACAAGAGTGAGTGGGCACAGGCGCGAGGCGCTAGCCGGCTCGGAGCGGGAACGACTGGTCGTGTGACAAGAGTGAGCTGCGACTGGCGCGACAGGGTTCGTATGGTTGAGGCCCTGGAGAAGCTGGGAGGGGGTGAACTTGCAGCGTGGTGTGGGGATGCGAAGAAGCGGCGGGGACGTGGTCGCCGAGGACGAGCAAGAGTGTCGTTCAAGCTGAAATTGCGGATGCAGGACACCGAACACCGCTTGCCCTTTCATACCGGGCTCGTCTGCTCGTCCACCTGTTGCCCTGTCCCCGCTGGCTCCCTCTCGCGGTTCACCATCGCCTTGTCCTGCCATCAGTCTGTCTATTGCCCATCACCGCACCGCTTTATGTCGGTCCTGCTCTCGTCGGGGCCTCTCTAGACGATAGGCTGTTTGGGAGTTGACTTGGTCAAATGATCCCTCGACGCGAGTACATGTCTTTGTATGTTATAGCGCTGCCGACGCCGTCCTAGTTGCTACTTACCTGTTTGTGACTGTGATCACTATGTGGTGCAGGGACAGTAATCAATTTACTCTCAGCTCGTGGCAAAGACCATTATTTAATCACGACAGATCGAGTCCAGGACCCGCACCCCGAATCCTATTTCTGTAGAAGCAGTGTAGGTTGGAGTCCAAGCGGGGGTGGCATTAACGTTCTCATTTGTTCTCCGAGAGGCTCGGATGAGTGCCTGACCTACCCTCGTTTGGCAGGACATGTAGGGTAGGTGTCTTCCAAGTAGCCTCCCCCAGTCAACATACCATGACAGTGTGTCCCTGGTTATCACTGGCCGGTCATCGATAGTAAGCGGACCGGATTCTGGAAACGACGGAAAGACGAACAATATGAACACCGGTATTTTACAGCCCACAGCCTCTGACAACTACCCCTCACTGTTGTTGTGTGTGGCTCCCGCCCGGCACGACAACCTCGCGAATTACAAAGCCGTTCCTCGGTACGACCTATCCCGTACTGGCCAGGGTCCGTATCATCCCATTAGTACCTGAATTCCTTGCTTTCTTGGCTGGACGTCGCCTCCGACCGGGCTTTGTTACCCCACCGTCGGCTGGGGATATCAACCGACAGTGCCTCCTTACACCTTTCAATGCACTGTTCCATTCACTAAAGATTCAAACGCCAGAGTCTCATTCTTGTCTTCCTTATCCAGCTCGAGGGGGTTCGTAGACAAACCATGATGATCGGGGTACATGCTTGAGCTATTTACGGAACGCGGAGGCAAGTGACTGTGTGCCTGACGGTCTGGAGTGCTCATGTCACGTAGCTGTACAATCGGCTACTCTAATTGAACGCCGGTTATATGAAGAGCCGAGGGCTGCTGATGATCCGGACATCTTCACGGCTCCGTGTATTCCGATGCAAGGCGACGGCCCGACGAGGCAAAAGGGGCTTGTTGTGCGAGCAGTGCGGAGTGCCATATCCGAGATGCGTATAAAATGGGTGGACGACTGTGGACCCAGAAAGCCAACAGCCTACACAGTCACCATCGGAAGCCTCAGTCCCCAGCATGCAACTGAAAGCAGCTCGCTTTTGTCTCGCTCTGCTCACGTCGCTCGTGATCATGCAGCTTGTCCAAGCTGTTCCACTCCCCGCGTTGAGCGAGGAACCTACTGAGAACTTGGGTGAGTACGCTTTCAAGACAGCTATACTCCCGAGGATTTGGCTCACCATGAGACAAGTCCACCAGGAACGAACATTGCCCCCAGACGATGAGAGTGAGTACGATGTCGAGAACCGTTCCTTTCTTTTGCTAACGGGGATAAAAGTGTGGACCAAGACTGTTACACCGGACGATCAGGCAGCATTGCGGAGAAGTACCACTCTAGACGTTGACTCGGAACTTCGATGGTCAGTTTGATTTCGGGGGATGCTCCCAAGCTTGGACTGACGTCCAAACAAAGATGTTTACATTGGCGACGATGTTCACGGGATTTAATCTGCAGAGAGCATTAGATTTCGATATTTAATCAACCCCCAACATCATTACTAGAATCGCATGAATTAGATCTTTTTTTCGCATCCGAATGTGAATCGGCGAAAGCGGAGGAGTCGACAGGGTGCACCCTATTTTAGTTATCACTAACGAACAAAGGTCCTGAGGACCTGGGAGGCACGTGGATCTTAAGCAATTAGAAGACCCAGCGGAGAAACGGGATGACGAGTGCATCAGTCGATCGCGACACAGCACAAAGAGACATCCGAACCGGGCGACGTACATCATAAACTACAGTCCTTCATTGTCAGCGTGTACCATTTCCCACTTTTGACACTGTCGTTTTGGATGGGAACATGGTCGGTCCTGATGACGTATTAACCAGTCTCGGTCACTTCAAAGAATCCAGGTCTTGTCCTCGAGTTGCTTGCTCCATGTCCTCCAGATCCGTGTACAGGCGTGTGTCTCATTGAGCATTAGCCTGCTCTTTGAGAAAGCGACCGGAGAGGACATCCAAATCCGGATCTACTGCGCATGTGTAGCACGAGGATACACGGATGACGAACGAATCTTTCAACTGTCAGGGTCACAGTACTAGAGAGGGTTGCGGTCTCGCGATCATCAATTCCTGTGTTGTAGAAAATTAAATATGATCGGATATCATGTGTGAGAGACTCAGCTCAGAGACCAAAATTGGAACGAAGATCCAGATAAACCCCAGGTCGTGTCTGAGAATCGCCTGTCCGGGGCAGCATGATGGACGAACCCGCCAATACAACCGGGTCTCGAGAATATTGGGGCCACCTATCGCCTGGTCTGCACAAACGCCGGTGAGGCTAAACCGGTGGCAGGATGCAGGAACCCACGGTGCTTTCCGTCAAATACATCCCCGTCGCGATCAATGCACTCACGGAAGCGACGACGCATAAGGAGTCGGTAGGCCCAGAAGAAGGACTGTTAAATCCTCCGTCTCTGGAAACTTGAGCATGGGTGAGATCCCAATGAATGTTTCGTACTGGCTTGAAGGAGAGATTATTCGATTGACCGATGACCCAAAGTAATCATCGCTCCCACGCCTCGCTCCTACTACTACCACCGCGTTCAGGCTAACGACGGAACAAGATGACCCTGAAGGCTGCCAACGCAGAAAGCCACTCACACCCCGATTAACCGACACGACATCGAGAATCCGACTCGGGATTGTCGCCCCGATTGAGCTTGGGTCACCGTTTCGTGCTCATGAGCCATCCTGGCCTACTGTCCTGACTCCTTTCTCCTTTCTTTTTCGCCGTACCAGGTTCCGGCTGCTGTCGGATTGTTGTCTGAGCTTGTTGACCTTCTTCCCCCACTAATTGACCACAATGTTATATCCGGACTCCCTGATGGACTGTCACTAGGTACAATAAATAGTTTGATTGCTGACAAAATCATGATAAAAATAATTGCAAAAAACCATTATTATAGCAATATTCTAACAGACAAGTGAAGTTACAATCATATTAGATATTTTATGTCTTTATGTTTGCTGGATACCAAAATAATTAAATATTGGATGTAGAAAAACTTGTTAGCCCTAGTAAACAATTGTCTAGTATTCAACTTTTAACTATTTCAATATTTTCTATCATAATAATATTTTACTTCTTATATGATTATTATTTGATTTTTCTCTGTTAGGGTTTTATTAATATAATTATGTCTTCATGATTGTTTTTATCATGATTTCTTCGTTGATAAAATTATTTCCTGCACCTGGTGTGTATAACTCGCGGGCTGACTGCGCGTCGTGCGCCACTTTGCGTTCGCCACCCTGCTGCAGGGTTTACTTATTTCTGACGACGTTGAATTGCAGTCCAGGCTACCGCTGTCAAGTCCTGTTAACAGTACTACGACGCTGCCCTCACTGGGGTGTTGACCGGTCACCAGTGGTGGGTGGGATGAACAAGTTAAGACTTCAGACGCCTTATAGTCCGTAGTCACCTATCGTCAACGCGACCAACGGTCATGTCAATCGAGGCTCGTGTCGCGATCTGCACATTGTCCTCACGCTAGAAGTCGACTTTGTCGCATCTGGATACAAACGGCCCCGTCGGCTTGTATCATACTGGCAGTGGCGCCGACTGAGGACACTTCACACCTCACAATCTACCGCTGCCTCCGTCCGAGATTCGAAATCTGGGGTCTCGTCCTTGCTCTTCCTTCTCTGGTTGAAGGATTTTTGCAGAGTAGCCATGGCGATTTGTGCGCGTGGTTGAGCGTTTGTTGGGTGAGTGCCGTCGTGGCCCATCGACTACGTCTGCTGACCGTGTGGGGTGCTGCGGCGGGTAGCATTACTCGTGCCGCCAATCACGGGGTCTTTCACGCTGACGGCGTCGCGTTTCATCTGTTGGCTGACAGCGCTTGAACATAAAGGGCGGACGAGTGATAAACAGGGAAGGCGAACAAGTCACAGACATTGCTGAAAGCAGCTCGCTTCTACCTCGCATTGCGCTCGTGATCGCACACCTTGTCCAAGCGGGTCCATTTCGGGTGGCCAGTGAGCCCACCGGTGACCATAGGTGTGAGTGCGCTTTCGAGGGAGTTGCATCGCCCAGCCCCCCCGCCGTCAGCCAAACCGTGAGACTTGGGTGCGATGCTCCGATGGATCACAAGGTCACGGTATCCACACCCGCCCTCAAACACGCCGCCGAGGGTGGCCCAGAAAGATAACCATAGCTTATATCCTCAACTTCCGTGGCATGGAAAACGATGCGCGACGTCTGTGAGGTCTGGGCGAGGCTCGGGCGCAGGGTCACACGTGTACCTGTGTTTGCGAAGGGTCTGGCTCTTCTGATTGCCGTATCCAGACTCAGATCTCACACGTCGGCTCAAGTCGCGGACTGTTTTTTTGGCTGACTAAGCGTCGTGCACCACATTGCATTGCGTTCCCCATGTTCCCCATGCATCTGGCACTCGTCTGCCAACAACGCCGAATTGAGGCTGCTACCACCAAACCCAATTCTAAGCTGTTTATACTGTAGATCGGCTGGGGAAACGAAAACATGTCAGGTTGAAACACAAAATTCTTGACAGCCCACAGCCTCGTCCCATAATCACTAGGTGAGACACTTTCCGCACGAAAATAACTTGCACAGTGCAAAGTTGTTCGTCAACTGGACCTATTTTCGGGTTAAGGTCAGCTCCCTACTTATCGCCTCCACCCTCCCGTCAGAAGTCGACCTCGTCACGTCCAACTGCCAACGACTTCATTCCGTTACCCGAGGGTATCACCCTGACAATGGCGCCGATGGAAGGACGCAATCCACTACTGCCTCCACTGAAGATTCGAAATTGAGAGTCTCGCTCTTCTCCTCCTGCCACTCGACAACTTCGGTACTAGACGAACGATGGTGCCATGTACTTGAGCGTCATGACTCATGGGACAAGTGCCATGGACTGCGCGTGCATCCAGTAAGTGGTGCCAAAAATATATACTCACGTGCCAACAGCTGCTGTCAGTGATTGCTGGGGCCCTTCAAGGGGCCGCGTTTCAAAAGTGTTGACCGACAGCGCTTCCGCGGGGCGATGAGCAGCGCCTCGTGCTGTCGCTCCCCCTCAGACGAGGATAAAAAGGGAGGAGGGCGATTGGTGTACGGAGAAAGCCAACCAGACCCCCCAGACATCGTCGAAAACACCAGTGCCCAGCCATGGAACTGAAAGCAGCTCGCATCTACCTCACCCTGCTCATGTCGCTCTTGACTCTCGCGCAGCTTGTACACG
>JBBPLS010000223.1:0-12483 GCA_038089895.1 Boletellus ananas | reverse complement strand
CTGTCCCCCTCTGCGCGTCGAGCGGGGAAGCCACCGAGAACCCACGTGAGTATGCCTTCAAGGAATATATATCCCGGGATTTTTGGCTGACAACGGGAGAAGAACCTGCGTGTAAACGTGAGTTAGGCGACTTTGCGGCATCACGAAGAGAAGCCGGCTCTCAGGGGGTGCACAAGAGCGCCGAGGATCCCTGGCGTCAGTACGGTTTCGAGGAGTCGTTCGGAGTTTTGGCTAACAATCAGAGAAGCTAGCCCTCCAGAGACCCATCTTGTTCGAAGAGTTTCTGCCTTGGAAGTTGGAAGACTCGGCCACCAATAATCCCGAGACAGACTCCGCCGGTCAGTTCGATTTCGAGGAATGCCTAAAGGCTTGCCCCCCAAAAAGGGTGAGCTCAGTCGCAACAAACCGTACGGTGCCAGCACCGGGGGGAATTTTGGATTTATGATCGGCGCAGCGTTCAGGTAGTGTATTGGAGCGTTTCCTGGCATCGGACAACCTCCCAAACCCGACCCCCAACACCATTACCTTAATCAGGTATTCTTTTAACGTGCAAACACGAACTGACGGCTTGAGGCGAGAAGGGGTCCACGGTTCTGTTGTTTGTAAACTTGCCCAGCCCCTCGACGATCGTCGACATTAAAGTGACGACGCGAGCCCAACCCGTTGGTTTCCTCGACGAGAACTCAGGCATGCATGTTCGCCATATAGTTGTCCCCCGATTGAATGTTCGTTAACTTGTTCGTCTTACTCACCACGCCTGGCATCGCGGTATTGTGTAATCGTACATGCTAGTGTAACGCACAGCATTGATAGCAAGCGGCCCATCCGGACACCACGATCATTGACATGATCGGCAACCCTGCAGGGGCTATAATATCATTCGCCCTGACCCACCTCCTCGAGATCGTTTTTGATCCTCTCCGAGTCGACTTTTTGTTTCGGGGCCCGACGAACTGTCCTGTTCAATTCAGAGGGGTACTGAGACGCTGCGTTCTTGCAACGATGCACTCGCATTCGAGGCTGTTGTCAAATGAACGATCGAGGCAGAGCGTCAGCGTCCAACTTGGAGTCGCTCCTCGTTGGTAGTGCCCGGCACGCCGGCCAACAGAGGACAACGGTTCCTCCTGTGGCCGGAAACAGGTCGTGGATGCCCGCTGTCATCTCGCTGCGTGAGCTCTCCGATGGGTTTGACTAGATCGGCCGTAGAAAGCCAGCTCGAGAAGGAAGAGGCAAATAAAGGGGTCTGGCACACATCTCGCGCTCCCCAACCCGGAAACAGTAGTGCATTACAATTGTGTACCTTTCACAGTGCCCGCGCGGTCAGATAGGTTGGGGGGGCCGACGTCGTACATCCGAGACTTCGAGGATGTGAACTGTTCAGGAGACACCCCAAAGTCGAGCAATTCGGGACACAGCGAAGAAGCAGAGTGCCACAAGGAGCACCACACGTCTCTAATAAGATCTAGAATCAGGCAACGTACTCATTGCCACGGCTCCCCACCGTCAGCATACACTTTTTGAAACTGGATCCTGTCTAGCGAACAGTGTGAGCCAAAATCCCCGACCATCAAACACTTGTGACAACGTCATTAGAGTCCGGTTCTTCCTGTCCTCGAGTTGCTTGTGTCTATTCCCTCCAAACTCATCTACACGCTGTCAGGAGCCACTGAGAGGGACGGAGCGAGCCATAATCTTGTTTAATAACAGTTTAAAGTGCTCGTTTGAGAACGTGACCGGAGAGAACGTCCAGGGGCCCTCGAACTCAGGTCTCACGCGCGCGCTGTGAGTACACGAGAGCGCAAAGGTGACAAATGACGTTCTCGCCTGTCAGGGTGACGATGCCCAACGGCGTGGGCATTGAGAAGCGCTACAATCTCCTAGTCATCCGGTAGAAGATAAACGAGTACGTCAGGGGCTCGGTCGGGGGGCCAAAATTGGAGCGAAGACCCACGTGCCGAAGGTGGAATGATCTCCAAGGGGCATCTGGGTCGCCCGTCCGGAGTGGCATCCCGGGCATCTTGAGGTGACCTATCACCTGGACTGCACAAACCCCGACGAGGCCCACATATCACCGTATGAATCCAGTCGAATTCCGAGCTTTTCAACCAGTTCTTGGGCCGCGTTTAGCGCAGTGCAATGACTCGGGCCCGAAGCACATCGCAGCATGGCTGCTGGTGACAGACGATAAGCAAAGCGTGGTTGACAGACGAGTGGGACATGCCTTCCATCGATCCTGAAGTGTTTGTCGTGCATCCCATATGAGACGAGGCACAACCAGACCAGACGAGCTGTCCGCGGAAGGTTGCGGGTGGATGGGATCGAATTGCGTTCGCAGGGCCTTTATCATCGTAGCCACCAGCTCTCCCGATACGACTACACTAATACGTCTGTGCGACTTGCTAAACAGGTTCAACGGGCCATGTTACTGAACGGACGCCCAGCCGACCTTTTCGTGGTCTACCCTGATAGGAACGAGTTTCGTGGCCCGCACGGCTGTGGCCTTGAGGTAGCAAACAACAGATGATCAGAGGCTACGACCAGTGGCTCCTAAGCAGGCACAGGGACCCAGGAGCGATGCTGTGGCACCTCGGCCGTGCCAATGCGCTCACGGAAGCGATAACGAAATTGCATAGCCTCAGAAGAAGTACTGTCAAATCCACCATCCCCGGAAACTTGGCACGGTTGGTCTACACAAGGAGATCCTGACGCAAAGCGGACGGGCGGTTCGAATCGTTCTTTGCAGTTCCCGCGCCTCTCTCTCACCACCACGCTCAGGATAACAACCAAACAAAGTGACTTGCGAGCGCGGAGAGCCTTGCAGTCCCGTACTTCAGTTAGCCGACACGACGTCGAGATGGGGTATCGGCAGCGTCACCTCGATTGACCTTGCCCGTTCCGTGCTTGCGAGCCACCCAGGCCCACCGTCCTTTTTCCTCTCTTTTTCGCTGTGCTACTCTTAGACCCTAGCTGCGGGTTGTCGATCTGGCCCCACCAACTGTCGACAATGCCATGTCGGGACTCCCCGAGGGACTGCGCAAGTTCCAGACTACTTTTCCGGCCGACTGCAGGTCATGCGCCACTTCGCATTCGCAAACCCCGCCAGAGGGTTTATTTCTGACGTCGGATTGAAGCTGCTACCGTCAAACCCTGTCGTACTATGGCACCACCCCACTGAGGTGTCCCTACAGCTAGTCCGAGTACTGCCGACGGTGGGCCGGAGAGATTTTTTTAAAAACCTGTCAGACTGAAACAGCAAATCTCTGACAGTTCACGGCCTCGAACTATGATTACTCGTGACTGCAACTGTCAAGCGAGGACAGCACACGATGCTGACTTACAAAGCTGTTCATCAACACGACAAACCGACGTAGGCTTGTGTCATAACTTGCGCCCAATCACCTCCCAGTTGACATCGTCACACGTGGCTGTCAGCGTCTTCATCGCCCTACCGTCGACCGGGAGTACCACACTGGCGTGGGCGCCGACGGAGGAGACACTTCACACCTCCCAATCTACCACCCCATCCGCTAGGGATTCGGAATTTGTAATCTCGTCCTCGTCCCTCGGGCTTTTACGGGTGGATCGTGACGATTGGCTCGCGTACCGAAGCATTGTGGAGTGAGTGCCGTCGCGGCTGCTGCGGTGCTGGCCGCGTAAGGTGCTGTGACGAGGAACGCCAGCAGTACTCGTGTCGACAACCACAGCCAATGATGGGACCCTCTGGCCTGAAGGCGCCCCGTTTCAAGTTCTCCTTTCCCCGAGCAGTACCTCACGCTGGCACCCCCTCCCCAGACGAGCATAAAATGGCGGGGTAGTGGTGGTCCGAGAAAGCCAACGAGACACGCAGACCTCGTCCAAAGCACCAGTGCCCGGCATGCAACTGAAAGCGGCCCGCTTCTACCTCACCCTGCTCGTGTCGCTCGCGATCGCGAACGTTGTCCAAGCGGGCCCATTGCCCGTGGACAACGAGCCCACCAATAACCTGGGTTGTGAGTACACTTTAGAGGAAGACCTGCTCCAGAGTTTTTGGCTGACAGCGAGAGAAGGGACCAAGAAACGTTCATTGTCGCTGTCACTGGAAAGGGTGCACCATGAACCCGATGGAGGCTGTTAGTACGATTTCGAGTTTTCCGGGGTCTTGGCTAAAAACTAGAGAAGATGGGTACACCAAACGTAGATTGGGCAGCTCGATATCATCTCCAGAGGGTGCCAACTCGGGGATCCCAGGTCCCGATGATCTCCTCCCGGACACCGTTACTGGGTACGATTTCGAGAAATGCCCTAAAGGCTTGGCTGACACCCAAAAAAAGGCTCTAAGCTCGAGCGTGAGGATGAGTCCAATCCCAGGCAGGTGCTTTGATCAGTGCATCGCTCTGGTAGCGTTTTGAAGCGTTCCCTGGTCACAACGGTCGACTTCCCAAACCCAAGTCCCAACTTCATTGCTGTAATCATATCTCTCTTCCTTACCGAACCTGAATTGATGACCCGAGACGAGAGGGGGTCAGTATTTCGTTGTTTATTAGCTCAATGGCTAGGTCGTCGACACGCGATCCTTACTAGTTTATTTAAGCCTATGTTGCCCTCTATGCTATTTCGTATGTCCGCTGCCCGAGTCCCCCGCCTTGCATTGGATAGTCACACGGGTGACATAGGTGCGCAATCGGCCATCCATTGACGTGGTCGGCAACCACACTGGGCTGCTGGTTCATTCGCCCCGAGTGACTTCCTGAATATCGTCCTCAATCCTCTCCGGGCCGGCCTTTCTTCGTTAAGCACAACCAAGACCTTGTTCCGTTCAATTCCAAGCGGTGCTTCCGAGACCTCTCGCAACCATACGGCCGCATCCGAGTCCATTGTACGACTGTTGTCGAATTCACGGTCGAGGCGGAGCGTCGGCGCCAAACTCGCACTCGTTTCCCACTGGCTGCGCCCGACACGCAGAGTAACAACTCCTGTCATGTGGATCGTCACTGAGCCCGCTGTCGTTCGAGCGCTACAGTCATCCCTTGCGCAAGCCCTCCAAGTGGGTTTGACGTCGAACATGGAGGTGAAAAAGAAAGGGTGAGTGCGTATGATAGATCTCGCACACACGTGGCTCTCCTCAACCCAAGTGCAACAAGGTGTGTCGCTCGCCTGTAACAGAGGGATCCAGAACAGGGCGATGTACTGCTGGAACGACAGCCCTTGGTCGGCATCGCTCAGTTGCTCCAGCTGCTGTCGGGTCGAAAAGACTCTTTGCGGGTGTATGCACCTGAGCTCGTTGCGGTTCTGGCCCCTCTGACTGTCACATCCGGACGCCCCGAAGGACTGTTCAAGGTTCAAGTTGCAGACTGTTCTAAGCCGGCCGCGCGTCGTTTGCTTGCCATGCCGCCGGATGCCGGACGGTTTATTCCTGACGACGCAAATTGAACCTGCCGCTGTCAAACCCTGTCAACAGTACTACAACCCCACCGGAGCGTCGACCGGTCGTCAATAGCAGGTGGGGTCTGTGAGATGAAACACTTAGCATTTGACAGTCCAAGCCTATTCCCATGACTGCGACCGGGCGAGGTCAACTGGGTCTTTCGTCAACGTGACAGTGGGTCACGTTGATCGAGGTCCGTGTCATAATCTACACCCTGTCGCGCGCTCGCTCCCGCTAGAAATCGATCGTCGTCACGTCTAGATGCCAACGGCTCCATCGGCTCCGAGTCCCCCGTCGACTGGGAGGAGTATCACGCCGACTGCAGAGGGACGCGTCAGGTCCGCTGCATCGATTCAAAGTGCAGAGTCTCATTCTTGCTTTCCTTTCCCGGGGCTCGACCGCTTTCGTGCTAGAGACACCGCTGCAAACGGCACGCGTGCGCGGGCGTTATGGCGCCAGTGCCGTCGTGGCCCATTGAGCGCGCGTCTAACCGCATGCGGCGCGGCAGCAAGGAACGCCAACAGCGCTCGTGCCAACAGTACTCGTGCCAACAGCCGCCGTCAAGGATGGGACCCTCCAACGAGAATGCGTCGCGATTCATGTGTGTACTGACAGCGCTTGGGCAAGGCGCCCGGTGCTGTCGCTTCCCCCCCCCCCCTCTCCCGGACGAGCATAAAAGGGCGGGCGAGGTAGACGAGAAAGCCAACAACACACCAGCGCCCAACATGCAACTGAAAGCAGCCCGTCTCTACGTCACCCTACTCACGTCGCTCGTTATCACCCATCTCGTCCACGCGGCCCCTGTCGGCAACGTTGGCCACACCCAGGATGTCGGTGAGCACGCTTTCGAAGACGATCTGCACCCGAGTTTTGGGCTAACGATGAGAGAAGGTGTGGAGGAACGCGAGTTAATCCCGGGTAATGGCACCGCAGTCCCTCCTCCTCCGTCCTCGGGCAGCCACGTTACCGGCTTCTCTCCGGCCCCCGGTCGTTAGTTCGATTTCAAGTCATGCTCTCCATGCTTGGCTGACATCCCCCCCCCAAAAAAAAAAAAAGATCGCAAGCGCGACGAGCAGGTGGAGGGTAGATCCGACTTTGGGATACCAGTCGTTCCCTACGCGGGTGACTCTGGCCACCCAGCCGACATCTCTGAACACCCCGTTGGTCAGTTCGACCTCGAGCTCTAAAGCCTTGACTGACGCCCCCCCCCCCCCCCCCCCCCACAAACAAAAAAAAAAAAAAGCCCCGGGGCTCGAGCGCGACGAACAGGCGAAACGCGACTCCAAGTACGAAGGGGTTGGTTTAGAGCTCGGCGGCTTCAAACCGCCCTTTGTCACCGGCATAACTCCAAACCCCGGTCGTAAGTTTGATTTTTCGAGGCGTGTTCTCCATTGCTCGGCTGACGTTTTCCCACAAAAAAAAAAAAAAAAAAAAAAAAAAAAAAAGGTCGCAAGGTCAAGCGCGACGAACGGACGCAAGATGGACCCGCGTCCGGGCCAGCCGTCGTTGCCAACCCGGGTGGCCCAAACCGCCCCGTCGGCGTTCCCAAACCCGGTAGGTCGTTTTTTTGGATCGCCACTCCCGAGACGTGGCTGACGCCCACCCGAAAAAAAAAAAAAGTGCCCGAGGTCGTGCGCGAAAAAGAGGTGCACCAACCCGAGGCGATCCCTCTTTAGAGCGTTCGCCGGTCGCTGATCGGTCGACTTGGTCTTAAATATACCCCTCCCCCCCTCCCCCCCCCCTCCCCTCCCACTGTCATTACTGCGATCGTATAGGATGTCTTTTTTTTTGATCGATGCGAGGCGAGATGGCGTGACAGGCGTCTGACTATGCAATCTCGACCTGTTTGTCTCGGGGGTCGATGGCACCTATCTCGCCGTGTCGTCGTCCCACCCCTGCCGATCGGACGCGCTGTGTGATTGATCTTGTTCCGACGCACTCGCTCGCCCGTGGGATAGCGTGGACGGGTAGTGGTCGCACGTACATATCCAAGCCGTCGATACGCTCGACGACGCATACCGGCCTGTTTGAATCACAACGATCGGGTTGCTAGGAACCACACGGACGTCCATGGCGGTTGTCGTCGAGTGGAGTGAAAGACCGGCGCACCGATCGTTGGCGTTGCGCTGTCATCCGAGCACCAGCTGTCCAAAGCGGGTTTGACAAGATCGGCCCCGATCGCTCATCGAAAGCCGACGTAACCAAGGGTGTATAAGGATATCGAGCACACACACGCATCTAGTTCTCCCCCCAACAACGCACCTCTCACGCTGCGTGCGGGTCAAACAGGAGGGCGACATCACCCATCTCACATCAGTCGTCGCCAACGATCCAAGGCTCCGGGGACGTAAACTGTTCGGGAGGCACCCCAAGCTCGAGCAACTTGGCAAAGGCGGCGGAGAAGCTGAGGGGCAAAACGTGTCACCCGTCTGTCCCACGGACATCCTGAATCAGGCCACCTACTCCTTGAACCACAGCTCCTCGTCGTCGGCATACGCCTTGGCCCACTTTTTGAAACTCTTGTCTTGCGTGAGCACATAGTCGGTACTGGTGATCCGTCCGTCAGTCTCGCCGTGAGCCAATGGTCGGACACATACGGCAACATCATCAGCGTCCGGGTCTTCTTGTCCTCGAGTTGCTTGGGTCCACTCCATTTCCTCCAAACCCATCTATAGACGTCTGTCAGGCGTCGCCGGGAGATACACGCGGCAAGACGTACGTCTCGTTGAACAGCAGCTTAAAGTACTCGTTTGAGAACGTGATCGGAGAGAACGTCCAGGGGCCCTCGAACCCGGATCTGACGCGCACGCCGTGAGCGCACGAGGACGATAAACGACGCGCTCACCTGTCCGGGTGACAACGCCCGACGGCATGAGCGCCCGAGAGCGCCACAATCTCCCGGTCATCAAATCCCATCCGGTAGAAGATCTGTCTCGAGACACGTGTGAGAGACTCGGTCAAGAGGCTAAAATTAGCATGGTGACTCACGTCCCGGAGGTGGGGGGAACCCTGGGTGGCATCGGGGAGTCGCCCGTCCGGAGTCGCGTGCTGGGCAAAGCCGTCGATGCGCCCGGGTCTCCAGGGGATCTTGGGGCCACCCATCTCCTGGACGGCACACACGCCGGCGAGGGTCCACAGATCGCCATATGAAATCCAGTCAAACTCTTGCTTGAGCTTTTCCATCAGTCCGCGGGCCACGTGCAGCCCTGCGTTGGCATCGTGCAGTGACTCGGGTTCGAAGCGCATCGTGGCGTAGTTGCTGTTGAACACATCAAGGACAGCTAGGGTTGACAGGCGATCAGAACATGCCTTCCACCGGTCTTGGTGTTCTTGTCGTACGTGCCAGAGGCATGCCAGGCGAGACGAAGCAGGACGGGAGCAAACGAGCCGTCTGGGAAGGGTTGAGTCAAGGGTATCACGAGGGCGGCGCAAGCGCCCGTACCGTCATAGCTGCCGGCTTCATCGACGAGTTCGCTAATGCGCTTGTACACCTTTGGCAACTCGGTTCAGCAACCCGTGCTGCCGAACAGGCGCCCGACCGACCTTGTCGTAGTCTGCCTTGGTGGGCACGAACTTGGTGGCCTGTACGGTGGTCGCTTTGGCGGCGGGGGATTTGAAGGCGTCGGAGGAGAAGAGGAAGTAGGCGGCTCCTCCGGCGGCGACCGCTCCCAAGCCGGCATAGAGACCCCAGCTCTGCTTGGGCGGCGGGGGCGGTGCTTCGGTGGAGAAGCCTCGGGTGGACAGGGTCCTCAGCTGTGCGCCGGTTCTCCTGGCAGAGGCAGCGCGGAGAGCCCCGCGTGCGGGGATGCGAAAGGCAGAGGCGAAAGACATTCGGAGGCGGGTGGACGTTGCAGGAGAAAAAGAAACAGGCTTGTGGCTTATTTATCTGCGACAAGCCTAATGAACGCGACATGAGTGTTATGTAATCACCCGATCCTAATCCGATTCAGCCGCTCGCTCAGTCGTCGCGTTTCATAAACACAGACAAACAGGGATCCTGCCATGTCCTGCTCGTCCTACCAGCACCAGCCTGGGTCGAGACCCGGTCACGGTACGGACGGGCAGAGTCGCAAGTGCAGGAGTCATCGGACTACTGCCATCCCAGGGCCAGCTTCCCACGTGACCTTGCCACTCAGTGGCCGCCGCACAGCCCTGCGTTATCGCCTGCTTCTCCGTCTCTGACTCTGATGTGCGTCAGCGCGTCTTGCCATCCATTCCCCTGACAGAGTCTGGGACTCGCTCGCACGACTCGGTGCCAGCCGGTGATCATCGCGATAAGCATGACTCCGCCAGCCAGCCAGCGTGTTCGCGGAGTCGGACGCATTTGGTTTTCTCGCCCCTCGGCTCTTGCCCCGAGCGCCCACCGACGCCCTCCATCCGTATATAAACCGCGTCCAGAACCACCCTCACCTCCCATCACCTCCCCTCCTCACCTCCCACCCACACCGCCCACGTCCGATGAATCCCTACGGGAACCAGTATCCATGGTACCAGACGCCGTACAACCCCCACGTCTACCTCCCACCGCAATACACCACCGATCCGTACTATTCAAAGACGACCGGATGGCAGCATTTCCGTAAGCCGCTGTTCCCCTGTCCCTCGCTCGATCCCGATCCCCGCCCCGCCTACCCTCCCCGCGCAGTCGATCGCTCCCAGTCGAAGTACCCTCACCTCAACCCCGCGCTCGCTGCGGACACGACCAACGTCCGCTACGACCTCCGCAAGCCCGCGCGCGACGGCATCCTCGTCTCGACGTACCAGCAGATCGCGCACCAGTACGCGCTCGCACACCCCACCCAGGACGTCCGCATCGTCTCCAAGGCGTTCCCCTGGACGGTCGACGTCCGCGCGCCCGCTGGGTCCGTCGTCACGTGTGGGGCGATCTTTGACGCCTTGTATGCGATGCTGCAAGAGCCGCTCGCGGACTCGGAGTGGGGCATCGTCGTCGCACACGACAAGTCCAAGAAGGAGACGATCGAGAAGGCGGCCAAGGAGAGGCACGGCAAGGGCAAGGAAAAGGACTTGCGCTTGAAGCGGATCGACTGGTTGGGCGACCACACCGCGTTCAAGGGGCTCGAGCGGGACGAGGAGTTTGAGAAGAAGCGATTGCTGCCCGGGACCCAAGCGTGCAAGGAGACGTGGGTGATCAAGTTTGGGAAACCGTAGCGGGATTTCGGTGGACACACGGGGGCGTGTGCGGCTGGACGGGGGCCCATCTATAGTGTCGGAAAAGTACTTTTCTTGTTGTGTAATATCCCTACTCGTTGACTGTCTGTATGCCATGTGCTCGTGCGTTCAATGTACGTGTCGCTCGGAGAGAAAGGGGCGCAGCATGGACGGAGCAAACCGACCAGAACGAACGCGCGTCATCAAAAAGCAGGCCGCGGGGCTATTCTTGCCGACCAAAGGCGCTCCAGACAGATCGGACGCCACGATGCCGCCCAGCCAATGCGTCGACTTGGGCGCTCGGCAAGCGTACACATCACCCATCGGCGCCAACGAGCGTCTATTGGCAATGCTCACGCTGCGTTGATCGCACGGCGAGTGGTGAATGCGCCTACAAATGGTAGGAGGGGGGTCGCGTGAGTCATAAGACGGTCATCCAACGCCAGGAGGGGGTCGGAGCGAACGTCGACGCCGCACTCGCGAATATGCTAGAGCGTGCGATGCAGACGACGAACCCAAGCACGAGTGCATTCGACCGTGGATACAACCAGGATGGGGGCGGGGGCGGGGGCGGGGGCTTGGAGGACCACCTGGCGTGGAATCGCTTCTGTATGCGAGCTCGGAATGGGATTTCGTTGACACGCACCTCGGCGGCTTCTTGGCCCAGCGTAACCGTCTTCCGTGGTGAGCATGCTAGACTGTCGCTGCTGCTCACGTGATCTGAAACCAGCTTGCCTCGTCGATTTTTGCGATCCCGTTCTTTACCCGCATCAAAAGGGCCTGGTGCCCCGCGTTTCTTCGTGATCGGATCCTCGTTGTACATACGACCCCAAATGGTCTCGTTTCAGTACGTGATCTCCCCATCCCCCTCCAGCCTTTGACCGTCCGCATCGTGCACACACCAGATGTCACGGTCAGCATCCCTTTTCCCATCGCCCATTCCTCGTGCTCACACGCGACCGCGATGGACGACAGCCTGCGGCGACGTGGTCAAAAAGCCCAAGCTGGACGCGCACCACGGCCGCTGCCACGCCGCGTTCGACTGCATCGACTGTGCCGTCACCTTTGCCACCCCCGCCGCGTACAAATCACACACGTCGTGCGTCTCCGAGGCCGAAAAGTATCAAAAGAGCATGTATAAACCGCCCAAGCACGTCCGTCCCCCTCCCCTCCCCCCTCTCTCTCCTCTCCTCGCTCGCTCCGTCTGACGTGTTGACTAGGACGGGGGAAGCGCGGATGCCGGTACTGGGGGCCATGCAGAGGGTGGCTGCGGTCGCGGGAGAGGCGGCGATCAGGGCCGTGGCCGTGGCGGACACCCGGGCGGACGACGTCCGCGCAACCGGGCGACGGGCGCCAACGACACCCCCCTCGGGACCCCTCCACGCATGTCCCCCGTGACCGTCCCGACCGACGACACCCCCTCCAACGTTCAAACCAAGGACGCGCCGGCCGGTGCGTCTCTACCCGTCCCGGGCGACGGGCCACCATCGTCACCCACGAAAGACCATGAAGAGGGATCTTCGGGAAAACCGAAAAAGGAGAAGAAGCACAGGGATAGGGGATCGAGATCGATCGGACAGGTCAAGGTGAGTTGTGTATACGCACGCGTGTGTGGACTGAATGCACATGGTCGTCGATAGGGCGGCGAGTCGGGTGTGGTCGGGCCCACGCTTGCAGCTGCTGAACATCCCGCAGGTGTCAGCGAGAAGAAGAAAAAGAAGAGAAAGGAAGTGGACGACGAGCCCACTCCCACGGCAGAAGTAGTCATCGGGGAGCAGACGAGCGACTTCTCGAAGGAGAAGAAGAAGAGGAAACGGAAGGAGGTCGAGGGCGAGCCGAGCCCTGCGGCAGAGCTATCAAAGATAGATGTCAGTGATCAGGCGAGAGGGGACGACTCGACGGAAAAGAGG
>JBBPLS010000222.1:0-36271 GCA_038089895.1 Boletellus ananas | reverse complement strand
AGTTCACTGTCGCTTTCCTCAGTTTCTGACAGTGAACTCCAGGTATGTACAGTTAGACTCGCCACAATACATTAGTTTCTGACAGTGAACTCCAGCTGAGAGGTTCCAGCTGCTAACAGGTTATGAGTCCTACACTCTAGTCGCTCCATTTCCACTTTTACTTGGGTTTAAACTGTGTTTACACTAGACTAATCGGATGAAGCCGCTCCCTTGGGCTACATGCCTTCGCCAGCTGCCTGCCTGCTGGGCTCCATGCCATACTACTATGGCTGGATTCTCCTGCTCGTCCACACCATTGTGGTTGAGTTCCTGTTCGAGGAATACCCCTCTGGCCACATTGCACAGCTGTGGCTGAGGGCTATGCTCCTTGAAGCCCCTCTGCTTCTGAACTCCGTCGGAAGCCCCTCTTGTTCCAAATTCTGCCTGGTGAGTCATTGAGAGCACTCTGGACCCCACTCTTCTTTAATCCTCTCATTGGCTTGCCAGGTGCGCATGTTTTCCCCTACTGTACTATTTTTGTGCTCATAGACCTCTCATTGGCTTGCCAGTGGCCTATATTTTCACTACCCATTCCCTCCCTCCCCTTTTGTTGTGTGAGTGGCTCATCCTATATGTGTCCCATGTGGGCTATCACCACGAATGTCATCCAGAGGTGGACTATTCCATCTCGGGTTTGCTGGCTTCTCGTCTTGTGGCCTGAACTAAGGCTAGTCCGATTGGTAGGCGTTGTAATGCAAAACAGTTCAGGATGTGACTGAATAGTAGACATAGCAGCAAGGTTATCAAACTTGGACTCAGGAGGAGTTGGCAATAGCTCAGCAAACACTGTCCAGCACACAGTCCTACTCCTGACTGCTGCAGTGGGATCCCACATGAATTGTCGCCTAAACCTAGGACCTCTACTGAGCTCCTGATTGACCCTTCGACTTTGCACACTCAGGACATTGATGAGCTCCTCCACACCCACGGTGATCGCAGACATGGGTGTATGCGCATTCAGATGCTTGCTTGTGACAGGTGCCTCGATTCCAGTTGTGGCAGGGATCTCTGCCTCCAGTATTGGCAGGTCTAGGCCCTCGCCTTGAGGAGCCCTGTGCTCCATCTGTGGAACTTGAACCCACACCAAATGAGGTGAGATAAATGGTCCTCAGGTTGTTGAAGTGGGCAAACTCAAAGAGGCGAAGGTGCTTTTGATGGGCTGCTCGAAGTCAGATGGCCTTGTCGAGCTCAATGACCCGAGAGTGGAATGAGGGAGTGATAGAGGCAAAGAGGGCCAACATGTGCACTTGGTAGGTGACATACTCAGAGTGTCATCCGGGCAGGGTGAAAGTGATCGCTTGGATAGTCTTTCCAAATGCGATGACCCAGTCTCCATGAGTGTGGATGGCCTTGGATTGCTTTGGGACTCCAATGGGGATCTGTTACGAAAATGCAACCAGAGCTGGGATCGAACCAGCGACCTCCTAGTTGTATACCAGGTGCTCTAACCACTAAGCTATATGGCCGAGGTACCAGTGTCAGTGCTCGGGGGGTTAGACCAGCACTACAGAGGGATGCTCCAATGGGATGCTTTGCCATTGGGTCTTACACTTTGCCCTAGGTCTTACTGCAACGCACAGATTGCATATTCCCAACAGGATCTTGTTACAGATGTGATTGCGCACTCAGTGCATTTTGACTAGATTACTGCATTTAGCTTCTCAGCCACACTGTGGCACAATTGTTTACATTTGTTTCATTCACTTCATACTTTGTGTTGGAGTTCACTGTCTCTTTCTTCAGTTCTGACAGTGGACTCCAGGTGTGTAAACAGCTAGACTCGCTCTAATATACTAGTTCTGACAGTGGACTCCAGCTGCTCAGTTACAGCTGTTTAACAGATTATGAGCTCTACGCTCTAGTCGCCCAAATCCATTCACAATACCACATGAAAATTTTCAACAACAAGCTCGCCCCCCAGTCTCGCTCTCCCCCATCATTCCCTGACCACCAACATGTCCTCCGAGCACCAATAACACTCCACACGCATACAGCCTCTCAATGGCTCGAACTATATCACCTGGAGCAAGGAGATGAAGGCCCTGCTCCGCTCTAAAGGTCTCTGGCAGCTTGTCGATGGAAAGGAAACTCATCCATCCACTCCTGGTGCAGAGCAAACAGCTTGGGACATCAAGCAGGGCAAGGCCACGGGTGAGCTCATGCTCAATATTGTGCCCGACCAGTGAGTCCACATCTGTGCGGACCAGGATGACCCCACTGCC
This sequence comes from Boletellus ananas, assembly GCA_038089895.1. Taxonomy (NCBI): domain Eukaryota; kingdom Fungi; phylum Basidiomycota; class Agaricomycetes; order Boletales; family Boletaceae; genus Boletellus; species Boletellus ananas. The sequence continues at coordinate 34,010 of JBBPLS010000222.1, read as the reverse complement.
ACCTGGGCAGCACTGAAGAGCATCTTCGTCCAACAGAAGGCAAGCAGCTGATTTTTGGTCTACAACGACTTCTTCAGCATCAGGAAAGCGCCCAGATGAGTCACTGCCAGCCCTGGCAGCAAAGGTTGAAGAGTTCATGCTCCGCATCAAGGATCTCCGCAGTATGTCCTTCGATATGAAAACCCTGGATGCAGAACTCACTTGCATGGCCATGATCTGTGCCCTTGGACCTGAATATTCTCATTTCATGTCCTCACTCACCCTGCTCACTGACCTCGATAAAGACAAGGTCAAGGCTGCTTTCCAGATGGAGGAGCTTAACCGCCACCCTTGCTCAGACACTACCCCTATTAGCAGCTGGAGATGCACAGCTGGAGTTCACTGTCAGAAACTGGTGTATTGTGGTGAGTCTAGTTGTACATACCTGGAGTTCACTGTCAGAAACTGAGGAAAGCGACAGTGAACTCCGACACAATGTACCGAGTGACGAAAACAAAAGTAAACATGAGCCACAATGTGGCTGAGAATCTAAATAAGGAATACTACCCAAAATGCACTGAGTGCACAATCATATATCCAACACTCCCCCGTGATTGCGCATCTCTGCAGAATTAGCTCTATGTGTGATTAATGGGGTGTAGTCCAAGAATAGAAGAAAATTGTTCCACTTTAACTCGAGGCAATGCCTTTGTAAGAAGATCAGCTGGCATCTGTGTCGTGGGCATGAAATCAGGAGAAATAATGCCTTTATCTGTTAGAGCTGTGATTGCACACTCAGCGCATTTTGACTAGATTACTGCATTTGGCTTCTCAGCCACACTGTGGCACAGTTGTTTACATTTGTTTCGTTCACTTCATACTTTGTGTTGGAGTTCACTGTCTCTTTCTTCAGTTCTGACAGTGGACTCCAGGTGTGTAAACTGCTAGACTCGCCATAATAGACTAGTTCTGACAGTGGACTCCAGCTGCTCAGCTCCAGCTGTTTAACAGGTTATGAGCCCTGCTCTCTACTCGCCTCAAATTCACTTTCATCACCACATGAAAATTTTCAACAGCAACCTCACCCCCCAGTCTCGCTCTCCCCAATCACTCTTCACTCACCATCATGTCTTCTGAGCACCAGCAACACTCCACACGCATACAGCCTCTCAATGGCTCTAACTATATCACCTGGAGTGAAGAGATGAAGGCCCTACTCCGCTCTAAAGGCCTCTGGCGGCTTGTCAATGGAAAAGAACTTCGACCATCCACTCCGGGCGCAGACCAAACAGCTTGGGACATCAAGCAAGACAAGGCTGCGGGCAAGCTCATGCTCAACATCGTGTCTGACCAGCGAGTCCACATCCGAGTGGACCAGGACGACCCTACTGCAGCCTGGGCAACCCTCAAGAGTATCTTTGTGCAGCAAAAGGCAAGCAGCCGGTTCGTTGCCTACAATGAGTTTTTCAGCATTCGGAAGCGCCCAGACAAGTCATTGCCAGCCCTGGCTGCAAGAGTCAAAGAGTCTACGCTTCGCATCAAAGACCTCCACAGCTCATCCTTCGACATGAAGACACTGGATGCCAAACTCACCTGCATGGTGATGATCCATGCCCTGGGGCCAGAATACTCCCATTTCGTGTCCTCCCTCGTACTCCTCACTGACCTCGACAAAGACAAGGTCAAAGCGGCCTTCCAGACTGAAGAACTTAACTGTTGCCCTCACTCAGACACCACTCTTGCCACTCCTACCAATACTGCACTCGTGACCTCTTCATTCAGCTGCACATGTCCTACCAATGTGCCTTGCTCCTTCTGTGAGAGGACTGGGCATTGCCTGTGTGATTGCCGTGCCTTGCAATATGCAAAGCGGCAATATAAGAGGTACAGGAACAGGGACAAGAAAGCAGACCAGCCACAGGCAAACAACACTGAGGTCACTGAACATGCTGGAAATGCAAGTCTCCATTCCAGTGACCCCACTGACCCATTCTCTCTGCTACAACTCGATGCTGACTACAACTGGAATGCAGACTCGGGTGCCACTGCTCATATGACGCCCCATCGTCATTGGTTGTGCAACTACAGTGGTCGAATTCACAAATGTATTGCATGTCCCTCAGCTGCAGAACAATCTACTCGCTGTATTATACCTCACTCGCCATTCCTCATTCATCGTACGCATCAATGCCACCCATATGATCTTCTCTTGACCACCTGGCAAGCCACTCTTCGTCGCAAGCATCAATGGACACAATGCAGCATTTCTGGATGGCATGACTGAGCCTGCTACTGAGTTTGCGCATGCTGTGAGCACAGTCCCACTGGACCTTTTGCTCTGGCATCGCTGGTTCACTCACCACAACTGCGCCGACATCAAATCACTCTATGAGCAGCACTTGGTCACTGGCTTGAAGCTCAACAGCAAAGCAGTACCAGACCCCATTTGCGAGCCATGTATAGCAGGCAAGATGAGTGCAAATCCATTTCCATCATTGCACACTCGTGCATCACACCCACTGGAGCTCGTGCACTCAGATGTACACCAAGTACCCTATGCGACCTTCTCTGGCTATCACTATTGGGTGACATTTATTGATGATTACTTGCGATATCGATTTGTCCTCCCCATTCGTGCTAAATCAGAGGTCTTTGAAGCATTCAAGCAGTTCAAGGCCTTTGCTGAGAACCAGACCAAGTGAAAGATCAAGACCCTACAAGATGACAAAGGTGGGGAGTACATGAGCAATGCGATGCTCAAATTCACCAATGAGTGCAGTATTGAGCGCCAGCACACTGTCTGGGCGCACCCCCAGCAGAACGGAGTTGCAGAGCGAGCTAATCGTGTGCTCTCAGAGTGCATTACAGTGATGCTACATGAATCAGACCTGGCTATGGCATTCTGGGGCGAAGCTCTTGCAGCATTGGTCCATGTCTGGAACTGGTGTCCTACAGCCACAGTGGACGACGCTACACCCTTCAAGCTCTGGCATGGGTGAAAACCAGATGTATCCCATTTCCACATCTGGAGATCGACTGCTTATGTGCATATCCAGAAGGACAAACACGATGCGCTGCGCCCTCACTATGAGAAGTGCATCTTCATTGGTTATCTGGATGGGTACAAAGGTTGGAAGTTTTACAATCTGACTACTAAGTGCACAGTTATCTCCGAGCGTGCTGATTTTGACGAACGCATCACCAGCCTAATGCCTACTGCCCCAGCTATCCCTTGGGGTACTGCTCCATTGCCTGCCAACCCACCAGCCTCCCCTTATGTCCTCCCGGCTGATGACATTGCAGATGACAACATCCCAGAGACTCCTTCAGTTCTCCATCCTGGGAGGGTGCCTGAGCCTGATGAGCAGCAGGATGTCAACCCTAACACACCAATTGCAGATCCAGTGCCTCTACCAGCCACACCTATGACACCTCCACCTCATCCGCCTGCACTGGAGCCAGCACCAAGTCCCATTGGCATTGGAGCTCGATTGCCTCACAGGAACTGTCAGCGACCACACAATTGGTGGAAACTGAGTCCAGCTCAGGTTGATCCGATTCAGGATTCAGACAGCAAGGACAAAGAAGAAGTAGATAGTGCTCAGTGCTTCGCTGCAAGCACCCCTCACCCTAGATCACTGAAAGAGGCCATGAAGCACGAAGACGCGTCCAAATGGAGACAGGCTGCTCTTGACGAGCTTGCTGCACACTGAAGTAATGGCACATGGAAGCTTGTAGCGCGCCCCTTGGATTGCCCGGTCATTAGATCGAAGTGGGTATTCACTAAGAAGTATCATGCTGATGGCTCCTTTGAGTGCTACAAGGGCCGATTGGTCACACAAGGATTCTCCCAGCGGCCTGGATTCGAATATTTGCTCCTACAGTACGTCTTCCAACTCTCTGGGTCATCCTGGCCCTGGCTGCCATCGAAGACCTTCATTTGTGGTCTGTCGACGTCTCAAATGCCTATCTGAACAGTGAGATGGACTGCGATGTGTATATGGAGCAGCCAGAGGGATTCACAGAAGGCAATCCGAAGGAGACAGTCTGCTTACTGCAGAAGGCGCTATATGGCACCAGACAGGGTGGAAATTGCTGGAATCACAAGATGCGCACCACACTCGAGTCCCTAGGCTTCACACAGACTTATTTGGATGCAGCTGTATATATGTACACCAGAGGTGACGTCCGGATCATTCTACCTGTATTCATCGACGATATGACATATGCATCGAAATCTCTTGATGCAATCAAGCAGGTGATCACAGATCTGGGCAAGCACTTCAAATTGCGCGGCTTGGGCCCAACCTCAGAGATCCTGGGCATCAAGATTGAGCGAGACCACTCCAAGCGCTCATTGACGATTTCTCAGCGCCAGTACTACATCAATATGCTGTCGCGCTTCACTATGGTGGACAGCAAGCCTGTCTCTACTCCTATGGATCCAGGTCTGTGCCTCTCGAGTGAACAAAGTCTGTGGAATGCCGAGGAGCATGCATTCATGTGCTCAGTCAACTATGGAGGTGCCATTGGCTCCCTCCAATATCTCTCGTGCACCACTCACCCAGACATCACCTTCACAGTCAGCCAACTCGCATCATTTACAGCTGATCCTGGCATCACCCACTGGAATGCGATCAAGCATCTGTTCCGATATATCAAGGGTACACTGAGCTATGGGATCACCTATGCACCTGATCCTTCGAGCATGGAGCTATTCCGCACTTACTCTGATGCGAATCATGGCGGATGCAAGGATTCTGGATGGTCTACAGGCACATTCATTGTCAAGATTGGTACTGGCATCATATCATGGATGTCAAAGCACCAGCCCATTGTCGCTCTATCTACTACAGAAGCAGAGTACATCACTGCATGCAAAGCTGGCAAGGAGATCGTCTGGATGTGCAAGCTGCTACAGGAGTTAGGATTCGAGGCAAAAGGTCCATCCAGACTGCATATGGACAACCAGTCGGCGATCCAAGTGGTGAAGCACCCGGAGCACCATGGTCGCATGAAACACTTGGATCTCAGGTGGTACTGGCTTCAAGATGTGGTGGACAAAGGGATTATTTCTCCTGATTTCGTTCCTACTGCTGATATGTCTGCTGATCTCCTTACAAAGGCATTACCATGCCTTAAAGTACAGCAGTTTTCTTCCAATCTCAGACTTAGACCTTCTGATCACATATAGTGTTAGTTTTGCAGAGATGCGCAATCAGGGGGGAGTGTTAGAGCTGTGATTGTGCACTCAGTGCATTTTGACTAGATTACTACATTTAGCTTCTCAGCCACATTGTGGCACAGTGTTTACATTTGTTTTATTCGCTTCGTATTTCATGTTGGAGTTCACTGTCTCTTTCTTCAGTTCTGACAGTGGACTCCAGGTGTGTAAACTGCTAGACTCACTCTAATAGACCAGTTCTGACAGTGGACTCCAGCTACTCAGCTCCAGCTGTTTAACATTTCTGACAGTGAACTCCAGGTATGTACAGCTAGACTCGTCCCAATACACTAGTTTCTGACAGTGAACTCCAGCTGTGCATCTCCAGCTGCTAATACAGATGCTGCTGTTACCACCTCTGTGTTACATTCGGCGCGGGTAGCGTCAAACGTAGACTCAAAGTCTAGTCGGTGGGTTCAGTGGGTGCAAGGTAAACCGCAAGGACAGCTGTCGCTTAGCGGGTCAAGGTAAAGGCTGCACTAGGACAGTAGTCGCTAGGCGGATTCGAGGGTTCGAGGGGCCGGCCAAGGAGCAAGGCTCGCTTGGTGGTTCGAGGGGTCCGGGGTAATGAGGCTAGATTGAGTAAGACTAGCTTAGGGAATACAGGCCTAAGTACTCGGGTTTATATACATGGACGAAGTGTGCACGGACCAAGCAGTGCAGATAAGCTATCAGAGATAAGGAGTCATGGATGATGAGTCAATGAGAAAAGGATGACGAAGCATGGGTAATCAAGCTGAGTCAATGAGAAAAAGAAGTAAGGTGAAACGAGTCAATGAGAAGAAAAGAAGATCATGGAATGGAAGAGAAGTCTCGTGTGTAAGACACGATGACTCAACAGAAACGGTGTCCAAGTGCTGCACAATGTGACCGGGTGAAGAAAAAATGAAGCGTGTGAAGAGGAAGAAAAAGGAATCGTAACACTCTGCCACCTCAGCGCTCGCTACATCATCTCGCGTTGTGCATATCCCGCAAATACACCATGCTCCTTCTGCGAGAGGCCTGGCTATTGCCAATGCGAATGTCGCTCCTTGCAATATGTGAAGAGGCAACACAAGAGGTACAGGAACAGGGACAGGAAACCAGAGCAACCACAGGTGAGCAATGCTGAGTCGTCGAACATGCAGGAAATGCAAGTCTCCACTCCAGTGACCCCACTGACCCATTCTCTCCATTACAACTCGATGCTGACTATGACTGGAATGCAGACTCGGGCACCACTGCTCATATAATGCCTCATCATCATTGGTTGCGCAACTACACCCCAAAACACATCCCCATCAAGCTCACCAACAATACTATTGTCCATTTGGCGGGAGTGGGCTCAGTGTTAAACAGCTGGAACTGGTCTATTATGGCAAGTCTAGCAGTTTACACACCTGGAGTGCACTGTCAGAACTGAAGAAGAAGACAGTGAACTCCGACATGAAGTACGAAGTGAATGAAACAAATGTAAACAATGTTGATAGCCCAATGAGCCACTAGGAACACACACAGGAAAAAGGGGAGGGAGGGAATGGGTAGCGAAAATACAGGCCACTGGCAAGCCAATGAGAGGTCTATGAGCACAAAAACAATACAGTAGGGGAAAACATGCGCACCTGGCAAGCCAATGAGAGGATTAAAGAAGAGTGGAGTCCGGAGCGCTCTCAATGACTCGCCAGGCAGAATTCAGAACAAGAGGGGCTTCCGACAGAGTTCAGAAGCAGAGGGGCTCCAAGGAGCATAGCCCTCAGCCACAGCTGTGCAGTATGGCCAGAGGGGTATTCCTCGAACAGGAACTCAACCATAATGGTGCAGATGAGCAGGAGAATCCAGCCATAGTAGTATGGCATGGAGCCCAGCAGGCAGGTAGCTGGCGAAGGCATGTGGCCCAAGGGGGTGGCTTCATCTGATTAGTCTAGTGTAATTGGGTTTAAACTGTGTTTACACTAGACTAATCAGATGAAGCCGCCCCCTTGGGCCACATGCCTTCACTAGCTACCTGCCTGCTGGGCTCCATGCCATACTACTATGGCTGGATTCTCCTGCTTGTCCGCACCATTGTGGTTGAGTTCCTGTTCAAGGAATACCCCTCTGGCCACACTGCACAGCTGTGGCTGAGGGCTATGCTCCTTGAAGCCCCTCTGCTTCCGAACTCCGTTGGAAGCCCCTCTTGTTCTGAATTCCACCTGGTGAGTCATTGAGAGCGCTCCGGACTCCACTCTTCTTTAATCCTCTCATTGGCTTGCCAGGTGCACATCTTTTCCCCTACTGTACTGTTTTTGTGCTCATAGACCTCTCATTGGCTTGCCAGTGGCCTGTATTTTTGCTGCCCATTCCCTCCCTCCCCTGTTTCCTGTGTGTGTTCCTAGTGGCTCATCCTGTATGTGTCACATGTGGGCTATCACCACGAATGTCATCCAGAGGTGGACTATTCCATCTTGGGTTTGCTGGCTTCTCATCTTGTGGCCTGAACTAAGGCTAGTCCGATGGTACAAGGGCCAATTGGTCGCCCAGGGTTTCTCTCAGCGCCCGGGACTCGAGTATCTGGAGGTATTTGCTCCCACAGTGCAATTGCCAACACTCTGCATCATCCTGGCACTCGCTGCCATTGAAGACCTTCACCTCTGGTCTGTTGATGTCTCTAACACCTATCTGAATGGTGAGATGGATTGCGATGTCTACATGGAGCAGCTGGAAGGATTTGCAGAGGGAGACCCAAAGGAGATGGTGTGCTTACTCCAGAAAGCGCTCTATGGCACGAAACAAGGCGGAAACTGCTGGAATCACAAAATGCACATTACCCTCGAGTCACTCAGCTTCACTCAAACGTATTCTGACACAACTGTCTATATATTCACCCGAGGTGGTGTCCGGATCATCCTGCCTGTCTTTGTCGATGATATGACATATGCATCGAAGTCTCTTGATGCAATCAAGCAGGCCATTACAGATCTGGGCAAGTACTTCAAGCTGTGCAACCTGGGGCCCACCTCGGAGATCCTGGGCATCAAAATAGACCGTGATCGCTTGAAGCGCTCATTGACCATCTCTCAGTGCCAGTATTGCGTCGACATGCTTGCACGTTTTGGTATGGCAGACAGCAAGCCAGTCTCAACTCCAATGGACCCTGGCCTATGCCTTTCGTGTGACCAGAGCCCCAGAAATGTGGAGGAGTGCACATTCATGCGTTCAGTCGACTATGAAGGTGTAATAGGATCACTCCAGTACCTCTCATGCACCACTCGCCCTGACATCGCCTTTGCAGTCGGACAACTCGCTTCATTCACCTCTGACCCAGGAGTCACCCACTGGAATGCCATCAAGCATTTATTCCGCTATATCAAGGGCACAATGCACTTCAGTATCACTTACTCCCCAGATCCATCCAACTCAGAGTCATTCTCTATATTCTCAGATGCAAACCACGGCAGTTGCAAGGACTCAGGTTGGTCTACAGGTGCATTCATAGTGAAGATGGGTACTGGTGTCGTGTCCTGGATGTTGAAGCAGCAGCCCATTGTCACCCTATCTACCACAGAAGCCGAGTATGTCGCTGCATGTGAGGCTGGGAAGGAAATCGTCTGGATGCGCAAATTGCTGCAGGAGTTGGGGTATGAGGCGAAAGGTCTGTCCAAACTCCACATGGACAACCAATCTGCGATCCAGGTGGCGAAACATCCGGAGCACCATGGGCAGATGAAGTATTTGGACCTGTGATGGTACTGGCTGCAAGATGTGGTGGATAAAGGCATTATTTCTCCTGATTTCGTGCCCACGACACAGATGCCTGCTGATCTTCTTACAAAGGCATTGCCCCAAGTTAAAGTGGAACAGTTTTCTTCTATTCTTGGACTGCGACCCATTAATCACACATAGAGTTAATTCTGCAGAGATGCACAATCACGGGGGAGTGTTGGATATATGATTGTGCACTCAGTGCATTTTGGGTAGTATTCCTTATTTAGATTCTCAGCCACATTGTGGCTCATGTTTACTTCTGTTTTCCTCACTCAGTACATTGTGTCAGAGTTCACTGTCGCTTTCCTCAGTTTCTGACAGTGAACTCCAGGTATGTACAGTTAGACTCGCCCCAATACACTAGTTTCTGACAGTGAACTCCAGCTGAGCACTGCTAGCTGCTAATACAAGCTAAATACTACAGAGCACCAATGGCACCCCCATAATCCACAGATCACATGAAACTGTGCTCTTCAGCAGTCCTGGGGCTCTGGTTGCACGATAGGCATAGACCTGGATCCATAGGAGTCGAAACAGGCTTGCTGTCTGCCATATGAAAGCGGGCGAGCATGTCAACACATTATTGACACTGGGAGATCGTCAGGGAGCGTTTGGAGCAATCGCAATCTATCTTGATGTCCAAGATCTCTGTAGTAGGGCCCAAGTCGTGAAGCTTGAAGTGTTTGCCTAAGTCTGTGATGGCCTGCTTGATCGTATCCAGAGATTTAGATGCATATGTCATATCGTCGACAAAAACGGGCAGAATGATGCGGACATCACCTCGAGTGTATATGTAGACAGCTGCATCTGAGTATGTCTGATTGAAGCCAAGTGATTCAAGGGTGGTGCACATCTTCCAATTCCAGTGGTTTCTGCCCTGTTTGGTGCCATAGAGTGCCTTCTTCAGCAAGCATACTGTCTCCTTTGGATCTCCTTCGGCGAATCCCTCAGGCTGCTCCATGTAGACATCGCAGTCCATTTTGCCATTCAGATATGCATTCGACACGTCGACAGACCATAGATGGAGGTCTTCAATTGCAGCAAGGGCTAGAATAATGCGCAGAGTGGGCAGACGCACTGTGGGGGCGAACACCTCGAGATATTCAAATCCTGGTTGTTGGGAGAATCCTTGGATGACCAAGTGACCCTTATACCTCTCGAATAAGCCATCAGCGCAGTACTTTTGAGTGAATACCCACTTTGATCCAATCACTGGTCGATCCTTCGGGAGTGGTACGAGTGTCCATGTACCATTTGACTTGTGTGCTGCAAGCTCGCTGATGGCTGCCTGTCTCCATTCAGCTGTGTCCTCTCTCTTCAGCGCTTCCTTCAGTGACCTAGGATGGGGAGTGCTTGCTGTGAAACACTGTGTGGCGTCGGCTTTCTCTTCATCATCACTGTCTGAATCGTCAACAGGATCTATCTGAGCGGGACTCAGCTTCCACCATTCCCTTGGTCACTGTCGATTCTGGCGAGGCAGGCATGCTCCAATGCCAATTGGACTGATGTCTGGCTGATGTGTGGGTTCAGGAGGCAGTGGTGTGACTGGTGTGTCAGGCAGTGGAGCTGGTGCTGCAATGGACGTATTGGAGTTGACATCCTGTTCCTCATCAGGATCAGGCACCCCCCCAAGATGGAGAACTCCAGGAGTCTCTGAATCGTCGTCATCTATAGGTTGGTCTGCAGGAGGGACATAAGTTGTAGGTGGAGTAGTGACACGTTGGGGATCAACAGGTGTAGTCACTGTGGGTGTAGAGGGTGCAACGCATTTGTCAAAATCAGCGCGCTCGGAGATAATGGTGCGCTTTGTGGTTGGGTTGTAGAACTTCCAGCCTTTATAACCATCAGGATACCCAATAAAGATGCACTTCTCATAGTGAGGGTGCAGCGCCTCACGTTTGTCCTTCTGAATGTAAACATACGCTGTGGATTCCCAAACCCGGAAATGTGACACATCAGGCTTGCACCCATGCCATAGCTCGAATGGTATAGCATCCTCAACAGCAGCTGTAGGGCATCTCCACATGTGCACGAGAGCAGCCAGTGCTTTGCCCCAGAATGCCATGGCAAGGCTCAATTCATGTAACATAGCTGTGATTCGCTCTGATAGGACTCGATTGGCATGCTCTGCGACACCATTCTGCTGGGGGCGCGCATAGACTGTGTGCTGATGCTGGATGCCACACTCACTGGTGAATTTGAGCATGGCATTGCTCATATACTCTCCTCCCTTGTTATCCTGCAGTGTCTTGATCTTCCACTCCGTCTGGTTCTCTGCAAATGCCTTAAACTGTTTGAAAGCCTCGAAAACGTCGGATTTGGCGCGAATGGGCAGGACAAAGTGATATCGTGAGTAGTCATCGATAAAGGTCACCCAGTACCAAAATCCAGAGAAGGATGGGTATGGTACATGATGCACATCAGAGTGCACAAGCTCCAGAGGGCGAGAGGCACAAGTTTGCAAGGAAGTGAATGGATTAGCATGCATCTTGCCAGCTAAGCAGGGTTCACAAATGGGATCCAGTAAGGCTTTGCTTTCCAGCTTCAATCCAGTGACCAAGTTGCGCTCCGACAGGGATTTGATGTCTGCCAAGTGGTGGTGTGCAAATCTGCGATGCCAGAGTGCCAAGTCGAGAGGAGCTGCAGTGGCAGCATGTGCATACTCGGTCGCAGGCTCAGTCACACCATCCAAAAACATGGCATTGTTACCATTGATGCTCGCAATGAATAGTGGTCTACCAGGTGGGCGAGAGAAGATCATTTTCATGGCAGTGATATGGACATGGAATGAAGAGTGATGAGTGAGGTAGAGGACAGCAAGCAAGTTGTTTCGGAGGTCAGGGACATGCAGAATGTTTGTAAACTCGACCACTCGACCGCTTTTCCCATCAATGACAGGCCGAAAGACCACAGAACCGACTCCGGCTGAATAGATGATTGTGTTGTTGGCGAGCTTGATGGGGACATGTTTGGGAGTATAATTGCACAGCCAATGACGATGGGGCATCATATGAGCAGTGGCGTCTGAGTCTGCATTCCAGTTGTGGTCAGCATCGAGTTGGAGTGGATAGAAAGGGTCAGTGGGGTCACTGGTGCGTAGACTTGCATTTCCTGCATGCTCGACCTTCTCCCCATTGCTTGCTTCAGCCTGAGCCTGGTCCACTTTCTTGTAATTGTCCCAGTTCTTCTTGTAGTACTGCTTGGTGTGCTGTAAGGGATTGCACCTGCATTGGCAGTGCCCTAGCCTCTCGCAGAATGCGCACAGTGCATTTCTTGGACATGCACAGCCTGAGCATGTTGTGGAGAGTGCGGTGTCGGTAGATGTAGTAGCAGTGGCATCCGAGTGCAGGCGGTGGTTAATCTCCTCCATCTGAAATGCTGCCTTCACCTTGTCCCTTATCCAGGTCCATGAGCAGGGCAAGCGACGACACAAAGTGGGAATAGTCTGGACCCAGAGCACAGATCATCGCCATACAGGTCAACTCCGCATCTAGTGTCTTCATGTCGAAGCTTGATGAGCGGAGGTCTTGGATACGGAGCATGGATTCTTCCACTCTAGCTGCCAGAGCAGGCAGGGACTCGTCAGGTCGTTTGCAAATGCTGAAAAACTCGTTGTAGGCTACGAAGTGACTGCTTGCCTTCTGCTGTACAAAGACCTTCTTTAGAGCTACCCAGGCTTCTGTAGGGTTGTCCTGGTTCACCCAGATGTGGACACACTGGTCGGGCACAATGTTGAGCATAAGTTCACCAGCTGCTTTGTCCTGCTTGACATCTCAAGCAATTTGTTCTAGGCCAGGAGTGGAAGGTCGAGCTTCTTTTCCATCCATGAGTCACCAGAGACCCTTAGAGCGCAGTAAGGCTTTCATTTCTTTGCTCCAGGTGACATAGTTTGTTCCAGTGAGTGGTTGAATGTGAGTGGTGTGGTGTTGGGGCTTGGAGGACATGGTGAAGGATTTGTGGGAGTAGGAGTGAGAGAGGAGGGCGAGGCAGGTGAATTGGGAGGTAGGTGAAAATTTTCGTTGGGTGGCAAATACTGAATTGCTGTGACTAGAGCGCAGGGCTCATAACCTGTTACAGCTAGAAACACTCAGCTGGAGTCCACTGTCAGAAACTATATTGAATGAGAGGCTAAGTACACATACCTGGAGTCCACTGTCAGAAACTGAAGAAGACAACAGTGGAACTCCGACAATAAGACGAGAGCGAAGGAAACAAACACAAACAATGAGCCACAATGTGGCTGAGAAGCTAAATATGGTAAACTACCCAAAATGTGCTAAGTGCACAATCACATCTCCAACAGACAAATGATCAAAGGACCAAGAGACTGAGCGAAGGAAGTAGATGCCATCAGTGAAGCAAATGTTCGACGATCCAGGCCAGCTCTCTTTCAACATCGCGATTCACCCACAGCAAGGCCTTCTGGAAGAGCTTGCCAACTGTCTTAGCATAGAGCACACACAGACCAGGATGAAGGAATGGGTAGACATATTAAGAGCCCAGTTAAGGTGACCAGCAATGCGCTGAAAGTCCCTCAAAGGGTGTCTTGTGCCATGAAGCCCATATTCATGAACAGCTGTGATGAGCTGCAGCTTCGAGTCCTCAGTCATGCGAACCCTCATTAGATTCGGATTCACTTCAAACCCAATGATGGGCAACTCATCCCCATACACCTGTTTCCGCTCCTCATGCGGCAACCCAATGTAGTCCCATAGCTCGAGAAGCCGAGTGAGATTAGATGGGAGGTCCTTCTGGTAGTGCTTGTAGAACAGCCATTCCCCTCTCTTCTGGGCGGAGAAGGAGTCATCGACATAGATGTAGAGATAGGAGATGAGAAGCTTTATAACAGCGATCCAGGTGACCAAAGACATGAATGCGTGCCAAATGTGCTGTGAGCCACGCCCTCCAAAGACATTACAGTGATCCACATAGCGCTGAGAGCTGAAGGACATGACTTGCTTGATCTGCCACAGTGGATGCATGGACATGCATCGATAGGCCTCTGAAACATCAGCCTTTGACAGGATGAGGTCCAGATCAGGGTCTGTCTGTCGAAGATGGCGAAGAGCATTGCCAAAATCTTGTACATTGTCCAGGGTAACTCCAGTGATGTCCTTGCGCGATATCATGTTGTTAAGGGCATACTGACCAGTGCTATGATCAGTAACAAGACAATACTTCTTCTCCCCGGGCTTAGGAACAGCATGGATGGGCATGCTGTACATTCTTGGTAGTAGATCTGGCCCAAAGGATGCAGAATAGTGACCAAGCTCGACTTCCTTGTCAATCTGGTTCTGGAGAAAGATAGCCTCATCGGGTGTCTTTGGGGTGCACTGGTAGTTATCCCAGGTTACTAGCCATTCACCATGATGAGTGTTGGCAAAGGGCCAGAACCCCTCACGCAGTCTGCGACACACAGACTTGACGAAAGGCTGGTTTGGATGGGAAGAGAGCAGGGACTGAAAGCGGTTGACATTAATAGGCGTTGTGATGCAAAATAGATCAGGATGTGACTGAATAGTAGACATAGCAGCAAGGTTATCAAACTCAGATTCAGGAGGAGTTGGCAATGGCTCAGCAATCTCCGTCCAGCACACAGTCCTACTCCTGACTGCTGCAGCTAGATCCCAAATGAAATGTCACCTAAACCTCGGACCCCTACTGAGCTCCTGATTGACCCTTCGACTTTGCACACTCGGGGCATTGATGAGCTCCTCTGCACCCACAGCGATCGCAGACATGGGCATATATGCATTCAGATGCCTGCTTGTGACAGGTGCCTCGATTCCAGTTGTGGCAGGGATCTCTGCCTCCAGTATTGGCAGGTCTAGGCCCTCACCTTGAGGAGCCCTGTGCTCTGTCTGTGGAACTTGAACCCACACCAAATGAGGTGAGATAAATGGTCCTGAGGTTGTCGAAGTGGGCAAACTCAGAGAGGCGAAGGTGCTTTTGATGGGCTGCTCGAAGTTGGATGGCCTTGTCGAGCTCAATGACCTGAGAGTGGAACGATGGAGTGATGGAGGCAAAGAGGGCCACCATGTGTGCTTGGTAGGCGACATACTCAGAGTGTCGTCCAGGCAGGGCAAAAGTGATTGCTTGGATGGTCTTTCCGAATGCGATGACCCAGTCACCATGAGTGCGGATGGCCTTGGATTGCTTTGGGACTCGAATGGAGATCTTGTTAGCAGCCGGAACCTCTCAACTGGAGTCCACTGTCAGAACTAAGGAAAATGACAGTGAACTCCAACATACAAAGTACCAAGGGAGCGAAACAAGTGTACACAATGTGCCACAGTGTGGCTGAGAAGCTAAATATGGTAAACAACTCGAAATGCACCGAGTGCACAATCATAGCTCCAACACTCCCCCCTGATTGCGCATCTCAACGAAATGAAGTCTATGTGTGATCAAGTTGTGTAAGTCCGAGAAGAGAAGAAAACTGCTGTACTTTCACCCTTGGCAATGCCTTTGTAAGTAAATCAGCAGGCATTTCTGCAGTGGGCACAAATTGAGGGGAAATGATGCCTTTATCAACCACATCTCGCAGCCAGTACCATTGAAGGTCCAAATGCTTCATCCGTCCATGATGCTCTGGATGCTTCGCCACCTGGATCACAGATTGGTTGTCCATGTGCAGTGTTGATGGACCTGTCTCCTCGAATCCTAATTCCTGCAGCAGCTTCCACATCCAAACGATTTCCTTCCCAGCCTTGCATGCAGTGACATATTCTGCTTCAGTTGTTGATAGCACGACAATGGGCTGCCGCTTCGACATCCAGGACACAACATCTGTACCCATCTTGACCATGAATGCTCCTGTAGAGCAACCCATGTCCTTGCACCTGCCCTGATTCACATCTGTGAATGTAGAGAATAGCTTTGAGGCAGACGGATCTGGGGAATACCTCACCCTGAAGCCCATGGTGCCCTTGATGTAGCGGAATAAGTGCTTAATGGCGTTCCAATGGGTGACGCCTGGGTCTGAGGTGAAGGATGCAAGCTGTCCGACTGCAAATGTGATGTCGGAGCAAGTGGTGTACGAGAGATACTGGAGTGATCCAATCGCACCTCCATAGTCAATCGAACGCATGAATGAGCACTCCTCAGCATTCCTAGGGCTCTGGTCGTGCAAAAGGCAGAGGCCAGGCTTCATGGGGGTGGAAACAGGCTTGCTGTCTGCCATACCGAAGCGCGCAAGTATGTCAATGCAGTACTGGCACTGTGAGATGGTTAAGGAGTGCTTGGAGCGATCCCGATCGATCTTGATGCCCAGAATCTCCAAGGTGGGGCCCAGGTTGTGCAGCTTGAAGTGCTTGCTTAGATCGGTGATCGCCTGCTTGATCGCATCCAGAGACTTGGATGCATATGTCATATCATCCACGAATACAGGCAGGATAATTCGGACATCACCTTGAGTGTAGATATAGACTGCAGCATCTGAGTATGTCTGAGCAAAACCAAGAGCCTCAAGTGTGAAGTGCTGGCAGCGAAGCACTGAGCACTATCTGCTTCTTCCTCATCCTCACTGTCAGAGTCCTCAACAGGGTCTATCTGGGCAGGGCTGAGCTTCCACCATTCCTGAGGGTGTTGATGATTCCTATGAGGCAAGTGAGCACCAATGCTGACTGGACTGTGTTCAGGCTCAGGCGCAGGCAAACGTGCAGGTGGTGTGACAGGTGGATTAGGCAGTGGTGCGGGTGCTACAATGGGTGTATTGGAGTCGACATCCTGTTCCTCATCAGGATCAGGCGCCCTCCCAGGATGGAGAACACCAGGAGCATCGGAATCTTCATCGTCCACAATGTCGTCTGCTGGTGGCATGTAAAAAGTTGATGGTATGATGGCAATTTCAGGAGTAGTAGGAGCGTTCGTTGTAGGCGTGGATGGTATTGCGTGCTCATCAAAATCAGTGCATTCAGAGATGATTGTACGCTTTGAGGTCAGATTGTAGAATTTCCAGCCTTTGTACCCATCAGGATAGCCTATGAATATGCACTTTTCGTAGTGAGGGTGCAACGCATCCCGTTTGTCCTTCTGGATATGTACATAAGCTGTTGATCCCCATACCCGGAGATGCAACACATCTGGCTTGCACCCATGCCAAAGCTCGAAAGGCGTAGCATCCTCAACTGCAGCTGTAGGGCATCAATTCCAGACATGGATGAGAGTTGCCAGTGCTTTGCCCCAGAATGCCATGGTGAGACCTGATTCATGTAGCATAGCTGTAATGCACTCAGATAGGATGCAATTTGCCTGCTCTGCAATGCCATTCTATTGAGGGCGTGCATGGACAGTGTGCTGGCACTCAATGCCACACTCGCTGGTAAATTTGAGCATCACATTGCTCATGTACTCCCCTCCCTTGTCATCATACAAGGTCTTGATCTTCCTCTCCATTTGGTTCTCTGCAAATGCCTTGAACTGCTTGAAAGCATTGAATACATCAGATTTAGCACGAATTGGCAGCACAAAGCGATATTGAGAGTAATCATCAATGAAGGTCACCCAGTATCGATACCCAGAGAATGTCAGATATTGTCATATCCCTCAGTTCAACTCTGGTGCTCTGGACCAACTCCATCGAACTCCGCTTCTGGACTTGTCTTTCCATTCCTCTTGTCTCTGTTTTCTCCTTTCGTGTTTGCTCCATTCTACTTTGACATTGCACGTAGAACTCTCCTGTTGCTGTGCTCGCTACGCGAAGCACAGCTCGGGCCTTCGTGTCTCCGGAGTATAACTCCGAGGGTTTATGCTTACTGATCACTTACTTCTCCGTTAGTAATTTGCTTCCGTCCTCTGTATATAAAGCCTCGTCTCTCCGTTGTAATACCTTAGTTCGAATATCACCTAAGTCTCCTCTCCTGTGAACCCATTGGATTCCATCTCTGATACTCTCTATCCTGCCCTCTGAAATACGAGGACACAAACGTACAGAGGCGCAGTGTGCTAGCCACATTGCTGAAGCCGACGTCCTCCCGCTCTGACCCAACTCCGTACCCGCCGTCCCGTCCCCTTGTCTCCCATGCCTCCGACTGACTGGAGTAGAGCAGGGAAGGACCAGACTTGACAGTATATTCGAACTCACGCCTGTGCATTCATCCATACCTATGACATGGCTACCCACATTATCCAGACACGTGCGCAAGCCCGCGCCAACCCTCAACCTGACACTCCTCCGCCACCACCCGGATCAGAGAGCTTCCTCTCCTTTCCAGCACAACATAGCTCTCCTCCGCCCTTGAGCAGAAGAACAACTCCCACTCCCTCCTATCCTGGCTGCGCGCAGCCACCTAGCAGTGCGTCTCACAGGGATGAAGACCTTGCTCCGGACGATCCCACCATAGAGGCTGTGCCTGCTCCGGGCAGCGACCCCAGCGATGACCCCAACAATCCAGGCAATGGAAGCTGGGATGGCATACTTTGTCAGCCATCTCCCCGCAACATTCCTATCCCATCTACCCGATCCCCATCTCCACCCCCCGACAACATGCTCGCCCTAACTCAGGCGATCCATGCGCTCGCGAAAGCGAACTCCGAGCGTGACACTTTCTCCTCTTGGACCAAGGTCCATGAGCCCGACACATTCGACGGAATGGACCCTCGCAAACTCTGCACCTTTTTGGTGCAGTGCGAGCTCAACTTCCAGGACCGCCCAAAGGCATTCCAGCTGGATCGTGCTAAAGTTGTCTTCACGCAGTCCTACCTGAAGGGGATGGCCTTGGAATGGTTCGAACCAGACCTCCTTAACTCTGCTACTTACCGTCGCTGTCCTCTGTGGATGGATGACTATGAAACATTTGTTGAAGAACTAAAAGCAAATTTCGGTCCACACGATCCAGTCAGAGATGCGGAATGTCAGCTCGACCACTTGATGATGAAGGATGGTCAACGGATCAACAAATACGTCGTCAAGTTCAATCGGTTGGTAGGACAGGTAGACGATTATGGGCTGGGTGCCCTCCATCACATCTTTTACAGTAGTCTTCCGGACCGCATCAAGGACGAGATCTCCCACGTCGGCAAACCCGCCATGCTCAACCAACTCCGGACCCTCGCACAAACCATCGACACGAGGTACTGGGAACGGAAATTGGAGATCGCCCGTCGAAACAAGCCCGCGCCCTCCCACTCCAGTACCACCCCCAAGTCCACCCCAGCATTGCCCACCTCCGCCACCAAATCCTCCAGTACCTCCAGTACCTCCTCTGCGCCCAAGGTGACTACTTCGTCGTCCTCCAAACCCGCCCTCAGCAAGCCTGCTTCGTCCAACACGCCCTCACACTTGGGCAAGGACAGCAAGCTGACTGAGGAAGAGCATCAGCGACACTTCAAGAACGGCCTCTGCATGTTCTGTGGACTCCCCGGACATACTGCAAAAGATTGTCCAAAGTTGACTAGCAAGGCCTCCAAGGCAAAGGCGCGCGCAGCGACGGTCACTCCGGCCGCCTCCGCTCCTGCTGCAGAGCCAAAAAAATAGTCAGCAGCCCCCAGAACTCCGTACACCCTGGGGACTGTGTTGACTCCGAGTGTACAATCACAGAGGTCTGACTCAACACGTCCGCTCTTTCCGATCCCAACGCCCTCATGCCTTCCGTTTCTATTCCACTGTATGACATTCCTTCCGTCTCCACTTTAGTTGACTCGGGTTCCACCCACTGTTTTGTAGCTTCGTCATTCGTTAATAAACATTCTCTCCCGTATCGCGACGTCCCTCTGGTTTCTCTCCGGCTCCTGGACGGATCATCCAACACGACCATTTCCCGCACTGTCAAACTCAGCCTCCACTTTCCCTCCGGCGATGTCACCTCCGAAACATTCTTCGTAACTCCGTTGGACTCCTCTTGTGTGCTCGTACTCGGACACGCATGGCTCACCTGCTACAATCCATCGATTGATTGGATATTGGGCAGCATTAGCTTCCGCTCGAACACGCAACGAGTACTAACATCCCTGGTACCTCCCTCCGTGGAGCCCACTCCAGTGGCTCCTCCTCCTCCCACATCCGTCTCCGACAATGACTTGGACTTCAGTCCAACCATTCCCGACACGCCTCCTCCATCTCCTCCAAGCATATCCTTCATCAATGCTGCAGCATATGCTCATGCCTGCAAGCTCGAAGGCTCAGTGCAATTCACCCTCCATCTCCAGCCCGAGGACTCAGCGAAGCTCCACTCCACCTCCGTCTCCCCAGACCCTCCGGCTCTGGATCTTTCTAGTGTTCCGGAGATATACCACGATTTTGCGGATGTCTTCAGCAAGGCCAAAGCAAGCAAGCTTGCTCCGCATCGTGAGTATGACCTTAAAATTGATCTGGAAGAAGGCGCTTCACCTCCTCTGGGCACTATCTACTCCCTTTCCCCCACTGAGTTAGAATCCCTCCGCTCGTTCCTCG
This sequence comes from Boletellus ananas, assembly GCA_038089895.1. Classification (NCBI taxonomy): domain Eukaryota; kingdom Fungi; phylum Basidiomycota; class Agaricomycetes; order Boletales; family Boletaceae; genus Boletellus; species Boletellus ananas. Next base: position 13,692 of record JBBPLS010000222.1, on the reverse strand, counting down.
ACAAGCATCTCAACTATGGGTTCATCTGACAGTCCAGCTCCACTCACGGAGCCCCGGTCCTGTTCGTCCACAAAAAGGATGGTTCACTCCGCTTGTGCATGGACTTCCGAGGACTCAACAAGATCACCAAGAAGGATCAGTATCCGCTGCCGCTCATCTCCGACCTCCTGGACGCTCCATCTAAAGCCCGGATATATATGAAGATCGACCTCCATCATGCTTACCACCTTGTCTGTATTGCCGAAGGCGACAAGTGGAAGACCGCTTTCTGTACTCGCTACGGCTCCTTTGAATGGTGTGTAATGCCTTTCGGTCTTTCCAACGCTCCGGTAGTGTTCCAGAGGTTCGTCAATAGCATTTTCGCTGACCTCCTTGATGTTTGCGTCGTCGTCTACCTCGACAACATCCTGATCTATTCTCCAGATCTTGAGTCCCACAAGAAGCATGTCCGTGAAGTCCTCCGCCACCTCCGGCAGCACAACCTCTATGCCAAACCGGAGAAGTGCGAGTTCCACTCTGCTTCAGTCAAGTACCTCGGCTTCCAGTTATCCACTGAGGGTCTCTCCATGTCACCAGAAAAGGTGAAGGCCATCTCCAATTGGCCAGAGCCTCGGAAGGTGAAGGACATCCAGTCTTTTCTTGAGTTTGCAAACTTTTATCAATGTTTCATTTTCGATTACTCCAGCATCATCGTGCCCCTTACCCGCTTGACGCGGAAAGACACCCCTTGAAATTTCACCCTGGAGTGCTGCTCCACATTCCAGCGCCTGAAAGCTGCTTTCACCTCCACTCCTATCCTCACTCATTGGGTTCCGGATGCTCTGCTCATCGTCGAGACCGACGCCTCAGACTATGCCATCACTGGTATCCTGTCCATCGGATGCTCCAACAGTGAGGTCCGCCCGGTCGCTTTCTACTCCCGAACGCTCACCGCTCTGGAGCTCAACTACGACACCCATGACAAGGAGCTTTTGGCTATCTTTGAAGCTTTTCAGCACTGGCAGCACTACCTCGAGGGCTCCGCCTCTCCGGTCGACGTTGTCACAGATCATAAGAACCTCGAGTACTTTACTTCCTCGAAACTCCTGACCTGGCGACAGGCGCACTGGTCAGAGTTCCTCTGCCAATTCCACCTTGTCATTCGTTTCCGTCCCGGACGCCTTGGAGCTAAGCCCAATTCCCTTACTAGACGCTGGGACATCTATCCCAAAGAGGGGGATAGGGACTACGCTCACGTCAATCCCCACAACCTCCATCCAGTATTCATGCAGGAACAGCTCGCGTCTTCCCTTCGAGCTACTTGCCTCCTCACCCCCGCCATTCATGCCACAGTCCTCATTGATGTGGACCAGCTCCACCTCGACATTCTCTCTGCACTTCCCTCTGATCCCGTGGCTTAGCATCACATCTCCAATGCCTCTGACCCTCATTGGTCAGTCGGCTCCGACCAGTTCCTCCATCTCGACGGAAGAATCTACGTTCTGGATGCTAACGACCTCCGCCTCCGGGTCCTCCAATTTAAACACAACCACCCTCTCGCTGGTCATTTTGGCCAAAATCGGACTTTAAAGTTGATCCGATGAGAGTATACCTGGCCGGGTATCCGCTCCCTAGTCAAGGAGTACGTCAGCTCATGCACTTCGTGTGCTCGTGCCAAGGTTCCCCGCCATCGTCCGTATGGACTACTGAAGCAACTCCCCATCCCCGAACAGCCGTGGAATTCAATCTCCATGGACTTCATAGAACACCTCCCCTCCTCTGATGGATACACTGCCATACTGGTAGTCGTAGATCATCTCTCCAAGCAAGCCATATTCATCCCCACCCACGACACCATCTCCGCTCCAGAGTTAGCGACAATTTTCATAACACATGTGTTCTCCAAGCATGGAGTTCCGTCCCACGTCACGTCTGATAGAGGTTCGGAATTCATTTCGCACTTCTTCCGCTCCCTGGGTAAAGCCCTCAGGATGACTCTCCATTTTACCTCTGGTTATCACCCGGAAGGAGATGGTCAGACCGAGCGGACTAACCAAACCCTCAAGCAGTATCTCTGGATCTACTGTAACTACCAACAGGACAACTGGGCGGAACTCCTGCCTCTCGCGGAGTTCTTGTTCAATAATGTGCCTAGCGCCACTACTGGTGTTTCGCCATTCTTCGCTAACAAAGGATATTATCCGAACGTTTCCATCAACACCTCCATTTCCCTGACTTCCTCTCATGCTCAGGAGTTCATCTCCAATCTGCACAAACTCCACGAGTTCCTCTGCTCCGAAATGGCTCTGGCTCAGCAGCGGTACCAAGGACCTGCTGACGCCAAGCGCATCCCTCCTCCGGACTTCAACGTCGGAGATGTAGTTTATGTAAAGGCAAAGTACTTCTGGACTATGCACCCATCCCACAAGTTGTCCGACAAGAACCTCAGACCATTCCCTATCATAGCGTGCCCCGCAACGCACTCCTTCACACTCTGACTCTCCAACTCCATGAAGTCCATCCACCCCGTTTTCCATGTCTCCCAATTGGAACCTTCCATTCCAAACACCATTCCGAACCACGTGCAACCTCCGCCACCTCCGATCGAGGTTGATGGAGAAGTCGAGTATGAGATCGCTGAAGTCCTCGACTCTAAGATTGATTGAAGGTGACGACACTGCCAACTCCTCTATCTAGTCCAGTGGGCTGGCTACGAAGGAACTGATAAAGAAACCTCGTGGTTGCTCACTACGGAGTTAGGCAACGCCAGCGAACTGCTCGACGATTATCATGTGTGTTACCCAACAAAGCCCGGGTCGTTCCAGCCTTGAGCTTGTCACTCCGATCACCCCGATCGGAAACGCGGCATTGACAAAATACATCGCAAACAAAGTACATGAGGAGACAGGGCAAGCTACCGCTACTTCTCTGACTCCGCCCTGGCCAATTCCTTGTCCTTGTCCTTGTCCTCATCCACCATCTCCGCCGCCTCTTCCTCCTCCGCTTCCAACTCTGGAAGCTCCTCCTCCGCTTCCAACTCTGGAAGCTCCTCCACTGCTTCCTCCGGCTCTCCCTCCTCCATCTCGTCGTCCATCTCCTGGTCGCCGTACAGCTCCATCCCTTTCAGCTCTACTAGCTGGTAAAGCAGATTGTTCTGCCTCTCCAGCTGCTGAGCCTGTAGCCGGATGGCTAGCTCGATTGTGCCGAGCGATTTCCGGACACCCCACAGCTTATGAATGAGCAGGTCGTCCACCACAGTCTGCTGGGGCACACTGGGCCCTGCTTCCGGCTCCAGCTCTGGCTCTGGTTCTGCCACCTGCCTCTGCCTCCGCCACTTCTCCGGTGGCTCCGCCCCGAGCCACACACATGCCGTCTTGGTGACGCTGCAAGCCTTGCATGCCATCGCCTTTCCCTTGTTGGGATACACGCACTCAAGCCCCTGCTGGTCACACCACTCACACATGGGTGGTTCTGACGCCCACTTCTTTCCCTTACCAACCGGCAGCGCCAGCTGTTGGCTCTGGACCTCCTCCACCTACCCCCGTTTATCTCCGGCTTTTTTTTCATTGCTGTGTCACTCACCCTTTGGCGAGCCGCCTGCTCCTCTCGTCGCCTCTGCTCCGCCTCCTCACGTGCCTTACACTCCACCTCCTCATGCACCTTGTGCTCTGCCTCCTCGTGTGCTCTCCGCTCCACCTCCTTCTGCTCCCTTGCATGCCTCCGCCGTTCCACGTACTTCGCGGCACTGACCTCCTCACTGTCGTCCTTGTCCTCTGCAAGTTGCGCGTCGGACCAGGTGGCGATCTTGGTGATGTCGAGTTCTTTGGACATGGTGGTTGAGATGAGAGAGCAGATCCTGGACCTCGCTGGACTTTATACCGTGACGCGGACGCCCCCGGAAATTTTCGGACTCCACATTTTTCCTTAGTCCACATTGTCTTACTTACAGCCTTCAGGGGTTCAGGCCTAAGAGGGGGATACTGTCATATCCCTAAGTTCAACTCTGGTGCTCCGGACCAACTCCATCAAACTCCACTTCCAGACTTGTCTTTCTGTTCCTCTTGTCTCTGTTTTCTCCTTTCGTGTTTGCTCCATTCTACTTTGACATTGCATGTAGAACTCTCCCGTCGCTGTGCTCGCTACGCGCAGCACAGCTCGGGCCTTCGTGTCTCCGGAGTATAACTCCGAGGGTTTATGCTTACTGATCACTTACTTCTCCGTTAGTAATTTGCTTCCGTCCTCTGTATATAAAGCCTCGTCTCTCCGTTGTAATACCTTAGTTCGAATATCACCTAAGTCTCCTCTCCTGTGAACCCATTGGATTCCATCTCTGATACTCTCTATCCTGCCCTCTGAAATACGAGGACACAAACGTACAGAGGCGCAGTGTGCTAGCCACATTGCTGAAGCCGACGTCCTCCCACTCCGACCCAACTCCGTACCCACCGTCCCGTCCCCTTGTCTCCCATGCCTCCGACCGACCGGAGTAGAGCGGAGAAGGACCGGACTTGACAGATATGGGACATGATGCACATCAGAGTGCACCAGCTCAAGGGGGTGAGACACACGAGTGTGTGACAAATGGAAAGGATTTGCATGTATTTTGCCAGCAATGCATGGTTCACAGATTGGATCAGCCATGGCTTTTCTATCCAGTTGTAACCCAGTCACCAAGTTCCTCTTGGACAGCGACTTGATGTCTGTGCAGTTGTGGTGAGCAAACCTACGATGCCACAGCGATAGATCTAGAGGAGCTGTGGTGGCAGCGTGCGCATACTCGGTTGCTGGCTCAGTCATGCCATCCAGGAACACAGCATTACTTGCATTGATGGTGGCGACGAATAGGGGCTTTCCAGGCTTGCAGCAGAAGGACATGTGCGTCGCATTGATATTGACGACAAAGGATGCATTGCGTGTGAGGTATAGCACAGCGAGAAGATTATTCCGCAGCTCGGGGACATGTAAGACGTTGGTAAATTTGACTGCTCGACATCTCCTCCCATCTATTACTGGCTGGAAGACGACAGACCCAACCCCAGCCGAATAAATGACAGTATTGTCAGCGAGCTTGATGGGGACGCATTTGGGACTGTAATTGCAAATCCAGTAGCAATGAGGCATCATATGAGAAGTGGCCCCCGAGTCTGCATTCCAGTTGTGGTCAGCATCGAGTTGGAGGGGAGAAAACAGATCAGTGGGATCACTGGAACGAAGACTTGCATTGCCTGCGCGTTCGGCCACCTCTGTATTGCCTGCTTGAGTCTGGGCAGGGTCTCCTGTCTTCTCCCTGTTCCTGTTCGCCTTATAGTACCGTTTCGCGCGCTGCAGTGAGTAGCACCTGCATTGACAGTGACCTGGCTTGTCACAAAACGAGCATGGTGCCTTCGCTGGGCATGTGCAGCGAGACGAGGATGTCGACAGTGCTGAATTGGCGGGAGTGGCAGTGGCATCAGAGCGAGGGCGACGATTGATCTCTTCGGTCTGGAAAGCAGCCTTCACCTTGTCCTTGTCGAGGTCAGTGAGCAGGGCGAGCGAGGACACGAAATGCGAGTAGTCCGACCCCAGGGCACGAATCATGGCCATGCAGGTTAGCTCTGCATCCAATGTCTTCATGTCGAAGCTCGAGGAGCGCAGATCTTGTATGCGGAGCATGGACTCCTCCACCCGAGCAGCGAGAGCAGGTAGAGACTCTTCAGGGCGCTTGCGGATGCTGAAGAATTCATCATAAGCAACGAAGCGGCTGCTGGCCTTTTGCTGAACGAAGACCATTTTGAGCGCTGCCCAGGCAGCTATGGGGTCGTCCTGGTGTGCACGGATATGGACTCACTGGTCCGACGAGATGTTGAGCATTAGCTCGCCAGCAGTCTTGTCCTGCTTGACATCCCAAGCAGTTTGCTCCTCTCCAATCGTAGATGGGTGGACTTCTTTTCCGTCAACGAGGTGCCAGAGTCCCTTTGAGCGCAGTAGAGCTTTCATCTCTTCACTCCATGTGGCATAGTTGGAGCCGGTGAGGGGCTGGATGCGTGTCGAATGTTGTTGGGATGACATTGCAGATGGTGTAAGAGGGCAGAGAGTGAGGCAGAGAGGCGAGAGTGGAGTCGAGCAGGTTGTTGAAAATTTTGAATAGTTGCCAATCGGACTAGCCTTAGTTCAGGCCACAAGACGAGAAGCCAGCAAATCTGAGATGGAATTGTCCACCTCTGGATGACATTTGTGGTGATAGCCCACATGCGACACATAAGGATGAGCCACTAGGAACACAAACAGCCAAAAAGGGGAGGGAGGGAATGGGTAGCAAAAATACAGGCCACTGGCAAGCCAATGAGAGGACTATGAGCACAAAAACTGTTATGCGAATGCGCAGAACCTAACTGTCGAGCGCACTCTTAACAAGTGGTGCGAGACTATCAAGAGGAAAGGGATCTCACTATCCTCGCGAGGACTCGTGGACAGGTAGAAACTACGCGTGTATTGCGCAGAACTAATTGGAGAAACTACAAGTACAGGGCGCGTATAAATACCTAGGCATAGCTGTACACGCTCTAGGGTAGACGTGAGATACCTAGTGTGAATGGGGAAGGGACACACAACCGTGGACGAATGCGATCGGAGGAGTAAGCGTCCGTGAGATAGGGGAAGTGTAAGTGTGGCCAAATATGGAAGGTGTAAGTCGCGTCGCGCCCAAAGAGGAATGTGGGAAAGTACGGTGGTGCGACTGCGATCAGCGGTATCATAGAAACCGAAGGAAACCTATCTGGCTGCGGAGTGGAATAGAAAGCCAGGTATAGGCGAGTCATCGAGCCAGAGGCTGTCCAACTCAGTGATCAAAGAATTAGTCGAAATAATAGGGAGATCAACCGGAGAAAGATTAGGAAAATCCGTGTGCTCATCTATGATTGTAACAATACCCCCATCGCAGATCGGAGGCACCGACTCAGAAGATATCCCCACTGGCGTGCGAGCCCTCACCGGCGTCGTCACTGGCATGAAAATCATCCCTTGATGTGCATGGGCAGAAAGGCGTGGAGTGTCCGGCCTTTCCGCAATTGGGGCAAAGGCGTTGAGGGCAAGCGTATTGGGGATGTCCGGGAGCAGAAATGTGGCAGTAAGGGCATTTGTAAGATCGACATGCGGGTCGATGGTGATTTGAGGACCCGCATACGAAGCATACCGATCTCTGCCTTCTAGATGTTGGAGAACTAATGGGGGAAGGGCTATCGGAGGAATCCTGCCGCTCAATGCCATCATCTGGTCTACCCAATACCGCTGTAGACTGTTTGACCGGGTCCGAATCGCCTCGAGCGCTAGGTAGAACCATGCGCGCACTAGACCTATGTCCTCTGGGGAGAGTTCTAATAGATTTGGGTCGGGGAGGAGGAACTGGTATCGGCTGTCTAGGCCTTGGCGGGGTCGTGGGGTCTGGTATAGGGGTGTCCGGACGGATTGGGACGAAGTTGTGCTCGGGGGTAGGTATCCTCTGGCTGGTTGGCCGTGGCGAATGTCCTGCGGAAAATTCTGGTTCGTGATCGGTATCGCCCACAAGAGTCCATTCTGGGAAGAGCGAGGGGACATCTGGGAAGTAGTAGAATTGTCGTTCGTCAAGAGAGAGGAGTGAGAGATGGAGTCGCAGATGAGGGAGAATGAGCTCTCTCGGGAGCTGGCGAATCGCCCTAGGGAATCCCGATAATAGGGCAAAATCTCCGATAGTCTCTCTTGCCGAGGCGAGCGAGGATAGGGCGACTTCGAGGGTGATCCTGTGGGAGTTATCCGTGGCCCAGGTGGCATTGGGGAGTAGATCAATGACAGCTTGTTGGGTAATGAAGTAGAAACCGGCGAGACGAACAACGATGGGGAGATAAGCCGAACCACGGAAGATCTCAGTATCTTCTAAAGCAAAGGCGCAAGCAGGATCTCTAAGCAAATCGAGCACAAAGTTAACCAGGGTAGTGCGAGGGAGGCGATTAAGACGCAGTGGAGGAATGTCTCCAGGATCCAGGGGGCGAGAGGGTTGGTGCATAGGGATGACAGCGTCGCGAAGATGTCGCCCGATGGGTTGGTACACAGGGAGATCAGCCAGAACGAAATCAATGAATTGCCAAAAAGGATGAATATTTAAAGGAATAAAAGGGGAGTTACCACGGGTCCCCTCGCACGGCGCCCCACCCAGAACTATTGTAGTCGAGGTCGGGAAACTCTACTGAGATACACCAAGCTCGCGCTCGGTCAATCTCCAGTAAAGGCTGGATGGGTTGATCCTGACCGGGGGTATCCTCGTCAGGAGGAGTCTGGCGTTGGCGATAAACGACTTGGGCCGGGGTGAGAGCATAGCGGACTCCAGTCTGAAGTGCGAGGAGGCGGCGGTGAGCGTCCCAGAGACAAAGAAGAACTAATAAAAAGGGGCAGAAGAAACAGACAAAGAAGATAAGAAGAAAGGCGAACAGAGAAGGAGAAATTGAGAACATGGTACTTTAAGTATCAGCGGGGGTTGTGCTACGTTCTCTGTTTTCTTCGTCCTGCTGAGGGGAAGTCTTTGGGCCGCACAGCCTTATAAGCTCGAAGGAGTTCATGGGAACCTGTCAGATTGCGCTCGGGTTCCTAGGTATTCTCAGCAGATGAGTAACCCTTCCATCGGATCAAGTACTGCCTTCGTGCTGTGGTACCTCGATGAGCAAGAATCTGATCTACCTCATATTGTTCTTCTCCATCGAGATGCTCGGGTGGAGGGTTCGGGTAATTGGGTCCGTGTTCCTGTGTTTCCTTATATGGGGACAACAGATTGGTGTGGAACACCGGATGTATCCGCCAAGTGGGGGGAAGCTTGAGCTTGTAAGCGACCGGAGAGATTACTTGGACGATCTCGAAGGGACCTTCTCGTCGAGGGGCAAGTTTCCGTGAAGTGTAGTGAAGCTTCAGGTTGCGGTTATCCAGCCACACCTTGTTGCCGACTTTCCACGGTTTGTAAGAAGATCGGACCCTTTCTGTCATTGCCTGTCGCGCCACCTGATGCGCTTGCTGCGCTTCATCTTGGGCTTTGTTGAGAATAGTCAGCTGTTCCTCTAGGGCAGGGAGGAATGTTTGTCCGATGGCGGGATAAGCCCGTGGTTCGTAACCCATCATTAGTGAGAAGGGGGTTTGCTTGGTCACTGAATGGACTGCGGAGTTGTGCGCGAATTCTGCCATGGGGAGAAGGTTGGCCCAGGTGTGAGGATCGCCTTGGCAAAAGATTCGTAAATAAGTCTCTAGTTCCTGGTTGACCCTTTCGGTTTCTCCGTCGGTTTGTGGGTGGTAGGCGGTGGACAAGGCAAGGTCGTATTGGAGCAGACGAGATAGTTCGCGGGCGAAGGCTGAGGCAAACTGTGGTCCTCGATCAGATATGCAACGATCATGCAAGCCGAACCGGGGAAAGATGTGTTTGAAAAATAGGGATGCTATACCAGCTGCATCGATCGTAGCGTGACAAGGAAGGAAAATTACCCCCTTCGTAAGCCCATGGTCGACCACGACCAGTACAGAGTCAAAACCCGAGGACGGGGGCAGTGCGGAGATCAAATCCACAGAGATTTGCTGAAACGGACGAGCAGCAATGGAAGGGATGGGGGACAGGGGTGGCGTGGTCGGGTGGGTGATTACTTTATTGGCCTGGCAGACGGAACAGCCAGCCACGAATTTACGAATGAAAGTGGACATCCCCGGCCACCAATAATCCCGTTGTGCGAGGTGAAGCATGCGAAAGAAACTGCCATGCCCCCCTGCGGCGGATTCGTGCAAGGAGCGAATAAGAGAAGTGCGGGAGGACTCTGGAACATAGAGGCGATTGCAGAAGTACAGCAATCCATTGGTATATCGCCAATCAGCACGGGAGGCTTGTGGTAGGAGGGAGCGATCCTGTTCCAGTGCAGCCAGGACATCGATAACAAGGAGGTCGGTTGGGGTGGACATGGAGATCTGCTCCACTAGAGTGGTATCCAAGGCCCGAACGAAATGCGCGGTAGATAGGAGGGTGACGTCCTGGTTGTCCTCGGTAACATCCACGTCGGGGAGGCGAGAGAGTGCGTCTGCAGGGCCCATGGCGGGGCCCAGGGTATGTTGAAATGACAGGTCGAAGTCCTGTAGGAACAACATCCATCTAGCTTGGCGTCGGGAGAGTTTATGTGGTTGCTTGAAGTATGCCAAGTTCTTGTGATCCGTAATGATGGTGACGCGGTGTGGGGTTCCAGTCAGATATTGGCGCCATTCCTCTAGTGCCCGGATGACAGTGAGAAGTTCTCTGTCATAGATGTTATAGTTGCGTTCCTCCGGGGCGAAGGTTTTGGAGAAATAGGAACAGGGGTGAAGATCTCCGTTGGTATCCTTCTGCATGAGGACTGCTCCTGATGCGACAAGGGAAGCATCAGTCATGACCCAAAAAGGTTCCGCAGGGTTAGGCATGCGCAAGACAGGCTGTTTGAGAAAGACATCTCGGAGGGCTGAGAATGTATCCTGGCATTGTTCTGACCAAATCCACAAAACTCCTTTCTTCGTCAAGTCATGCAGGGGTCTGCAGATGGCTGAAAAGTTGGGGATGAACTTCCGGTAGAAATTACAGAACCCAATGAACAATCGGACTGCTTTGACAGATTTAGGTGGTTCCCAATCTCTAATAGCGGATAATTTGGCGGGGTTGAGTCCGATCTGGCCTGGTTGTACGATCATTCCTAGATATTCCACCTCAGATACATTAAAGAAGCATTTTGAAAGCTTCAAAAACAGATGGTTTTCTCGCATCCGTTGGAGTACCCGCAAGGTACGCTGGTGATGTTCCTCGGGATTTTCCGAGTGGATGATAAGGTCGTCCATGTAGATTATCAGCCATCCTTCCACTACCATATCGCAGAAGACGTCGTCCATGAGAGCTTGGAACGTAGGAGGGGAGTTACACATGCCAAAGAACATCACCAGCGGTTCAAATAATCCAAAAGGGGTGATGAAGGCTGCCTTCCAGGTGTCCGAGGGTTTAATGCGAACGTTGTTATATCCCCATCGTATATCCATTTTTGTGAAAATGGAGGATCCCCGAAGTTTGTCCATGAGCTCGGAGATTAGAGGAAGTGGGTAGGCATTCTTGATAGTGTGCTCGTTGAGATATCGGTAGTCCTGACAAGGTCGCAGACCCCCGTCCTTCTTTTGTACAAAGAAGAAGGGCGAAGCCTGGGGAGATTTAGATGGTTTAATCTTGCTGGACTTTAGATGTTCGTCGACGAATGCCCTACAAGCCTCTAATTCCTTCGGGTTGAGTGGGTAGGCTTTTGCTATGCGTGGAATGAAAGATGGGGTGAGGTCGATCGCATGATCATATGGTCAGTGTGGAGGCAGTTCTCCTGCGATAGGTTCCTCAAACACATCCTGGAAGGCCTTATACACCGGGGGAAGTGGTCGTTCTTCCTTCTGTTGTTGTTGAGCGAGATCAGTGGAAAGGGTTAATTTTCCTATTCGTTGGAGTAAAGCTCGCTGGAAATTCTCCTCATTCCGTTCTTCTGGGTCTAGATTAAGATAGCGGATGAGATATCGTTGGGAGATGTGGTCCTCGGTCCAAGGAGTAAAGGTTCGGTCAGGAAGGGAAAGTGTCCCCATAGACCAGTCAATCTGGGGATTCCGTTCTCGTAACCAATTGATCCCGAGGATCACTCCTTCATGTCCGCAATCGATGACGAAGAATCATCGATCTTCGGTTAGATCGCCGATCTTTAATGTAAGAGTGATGTAATGACGGATCATTCCATTTCGGTTATCCGTCCTGTCTACGTTATGAGCCTGAATAGGGGTTTTCAGGCGTGTCGTTGTCCATCCATGGACTTTTGCGAGATGCTTATTGACGAAGCATCCAGTAGCTTCGCTATCTACTAAAGCGGTGGTTGCAATGTTTCGAGTTGTTCCGATTTCGTATAGGTAAATGGGGAGTTTGATTGCTCTAGAGTTGGTACCTGATACAAATACGGGAGCGATGACATGGGGAGGAGAAGACATTGCTACTTCCCTCCCTTCTAAAAACCCGATGGTGCGGTGGTATGGATTACGCGGACTTGTTCCGCAGGGTCAGGGGCGCAGAGTTTCAGGATGCGGAGTAATTCATCTCGGGGGAGATCTGTGTTCTGAATGAACTCCCCTAAGGCATCTGTGGAGGACTCTACTGCATTGACTCGTTGCTTCGGAGGGAAGTGACGAGGGGGGGTGGTCCTGGATCCTCCTCGATGATTGGTAGATCGGCATCCTACCCTGTGGCATACAAAGCATTTATTGTTCTTCATATGCTCAGCTCGTTCCACTGGGGTGAGGCAAATTGCGTCAATCTCCATGGCGTTGGGGTCCCTTGCAGCTCAGCTAGATCCTCCTCCGTAGGAGAGAGGCAAGAATCTCTTTGGGTCCCGGATCTTCCTAAGACGCAACAGGTTCTCATTGAACCTTTGCGCGGCTTCCAGCCAACTTTCCCAAGTTGCTGGTTGAGGGTTAAGCGTGGTCATCATTTCGGCCAGCTTGTGGTCTACCCCCCTTCGTAGGACATTGATTAAAATGTCATGATGGTCTTCTGTAAGACCACTCTTGCCAACTTTTAACCTAAAGGTGGCAGCATAGGCATCGAAGTTTCCTCTCTTCACATGTGCCGGCGTTCTTTCCTCGGTCAGTTCCGGGAAGTCATGTTGTCGTAGTTCATATAAATCATTGCGAGCTCTCTCCTTTTCCCCAGCGGGGACAAAGGCGGCTTTAAAGGCATTGGCGAAGGTATCCCAGGTAGCCGTAGGTGTCTTGAGATACCAGGATTCGGCAAAGACTGCTCCTCGTCCTTTACTCATCTTATTGAGAGCGGTAAGGATTCTGGAGGCATCGTCATTGTAGATGTGCTCATTCATGAGAAAGTAGGCTTCCAGAGATAGGAGCCACCTGGTGGCATCAGACTCATTTCCAGAGAAATCAGCGGGTAGGCCTGCTCGTCTTTCTGTCTTCTTGTGTTCTTCCCCAAAAAGTTCAGGGGATGCAGGTCGGGCGGAAGTGGAAGGCATTGGTACGTCTGGGTCGGGGGTGATAGTGATTCTGGGAGGGGTATTCTGGACTGGGGTAGTGGTGAAGACGTCCTCGTAAGATTCTTCCTGGGTAAGCACTGGAGGTGCGAGACGTCCAGGGGAGGTTAGTATGGAATCCCGAGTGATGGAAGGTCGTCTACGTCGTTGTCCGAGCAATGGGTTGGCTGGGGGTCTACCAGATATGCGTCGTCGGGCAGGGGGAGGTGAGGGTGATCGCTGATGTCTTGTCCCAGAGTGAGAGAATTTTTCTTCCTCTGGTGGGATATGATCTTCGTCAGAAGATTCGGGTGGTACTCGATATGCCGTGGTGGATGGTTCTTGCCCTTCTGCTAGGTAGCAGGGGCGGAGGGACGAGTTAGTTCTTTTGTTACGCGAACGCGCAGAACCTAACTGTCGAGCGCACTCTTAACAAGTGGTGCGAGACTATCAAGAGGAAAGGGATCTCACTATCCTCGCGAGGACTCGTGGACAGGTAGAAACTACGTGTGTATTGCACAGAACTAACTGGAGAAACTACAAGTACAGGGCGCATATAAATACCTAGGCATAGCTGTACACGCTCTAGGGTAGACGTGAGATACCTAGTGTGAATGGGGAAGGGACACACAACCGTGGACGAATGCGATCGGAGGAGTAAGCGTCCGTGAGATAGGGGAAG
>JBBPLS010000221.1:0-36305 GCA_038089895.1 Boletellus ananas | reverse complement strand
GGAAGTGGGTGTGGAAAAAGGCAGGAGAGGGCCTTAGTGACAGGCTGGTACAAGGAACTCAAAAGTTTGGTAGAGGATCTTTGATGATGTGGGGGTGTATGACATGGGATGGTGTTGGATTGGCTTGTAAGATTGATGGTAGGATGGATGCTGACCTCTATGTCCAGATTTTGGAAGAGAAGCTCCAGAATACCTTGGAGTATTATGGCCAAACTCCAGAAGACATTATCTTTCAGCAAGACAATGACCTCAAGCCACCAGCAAGAAGGCCAGAGATTGGTTCCAAGATCATGGCTATGAGGTCATGAAATGGCCTGCTCAATCCCCAGACCTCAATCCCATAGAACATCTGTGGTTTATCCTCAAAAGAATGCTAGCAAAGTATCCTGAGCCACCCAAGGGGATTATGGAACTCTGGGAGAGAGTAGAGAGGGAGTGGGAGAAGATTGAGGTGAGAAAGTGTAGGGAACTGATTGAGAGCATGCCCAGGAGGATCCAGGAGGTGATTAAGGCAAAGGGAGGATACACTTCCTATTGAAAGTATGATCATACATAGATACCAGCAACAAAACTGTTCCAATGAGTATCTCATAATAATTGGTGTATATCTCCATATATAGAAAGAATTACATAATACATGTACATATGCTTGGAATGCCCTTGATGAGGGCTTTCTATGTAGTCTATGGTTTGAGGGTCTAGTATCAATAGTTCTGCCATTATTCACCAATCATTCCAAATGTATATAACGTTGGAACAGTTTTGTTGCTCACTGTATGACACCATGCAAGGATCAAAAGACTTGGTCAAGATTTGATGAAATGGCATCCATTACAAAATGACAGCTCATTGGGACAGTTTTTTGACTTTATGCTAGGTAGGGTATTTAATACTTGGTATGACCTCCCTTTGCCTTTATAACTGCTTGAATCCTTCTGGGCATACTTTCTATCCATTTCTGACACTCTTCCACAGAAATCTTCCCCCACTCTATCACCACCCTATCCCACAATTGATGAACCCCTAAAGGAGCCTTCTCAGAACCTGAAAGGTATCTTTTGAGATGATTCCAAGTGTGTTCAATGGGATTGAGGTCTGGAGACTGAGTAGGCCAATCCAAAAGCTTGATACCTTGCTCTTCAAACTAGTTTTGAGCCCTTTTGGAGATATGCTTGGGATCATTGTCTTGCTGAAAGATAATCTCCTCTTCAGGGATCCCAGATTCCTCCATACTCTGCAACAATCCTCCTTTCAAAATGGCCACATACTGTTCAGCATCCATCCTCCCTTCAACCTCACTCAAAACCCCCACTCCATTCCACCCTATACAGCCCCAAACCATTAGGGATCCTCCCCCAAACTTCACTGTACCTTTGACCTCTCTAGAGATTAGTCCTTCTCCTTGCCTTTTCCACACATACTCCTGCCCATCTGACCCAATCCTATTGATCTTGGTCTCATCTGACCATATAACCCTCCTCCAGTCCTCCACAGTCCAATGCTGATACCTGAGAGCAAACTTCAACCTCCTCTTTCTATGGGTAGCAGTAAGGAGGGGTTTTGTTTTCTTTACTACAGCCTTAGGAGAGGCCTCCTTAAGGGTATTCCTGACTGTCTGTGAGCAGACGGGGGTGTTATACATATGCGCAGAACCTAACTGTCAAGTGCACACTCAACTGGTGGTATGAGACTATCTGGAGCAGGGAATCTCACTATCCTCTCAAGGACTCATAGACAGGAAGAAACTACGCATAGATTGTGCAGAACTAACTGGAGAGAATACGAGTACAGGGCACATATAAATACCTAGGCAGAGCTGTACACAATTTAGGGTTAGTATGAGATGCCTAGTATGAATATGGGGGAGACGTGTAACCGCAAATGAATGCAGCACAGAGGAGTAAGCGTCCAGTGACAGGAGAAATGTAACCATAGCCAAAATAGGAAGGTGTAAGTCATGTTGTGCCAAAAGAGGAATGTGGGAAAATTAAGTGGTGCAACTGTGATCAGCTGTAACCTAGAAACTGAAAGACAACTCATCCGGCTGCAGAGAGGAATAGAAAGCCAGGTATGAATGATCATCTAGCCAGGGGCTATCCGATCCTGGAACGCAGTAAAATTGTGAGGAGAAATTAAGTACATAGTCAAAGGGGAGAAATAGGGAGGAATCTGCTCATTGCTCTATGTTTGTAACAGGGGGTGGTGATGATGGAATTGATAAAGTGAGTGGCCTCAACTGCATTGTTGGCCTTGCTAGTAATGATTTGCTAGACAATAGTATGTTTATTGGTAGAGGAGAGTTTTGAAGGTTGTCCTCCACAATGGTTATCTTTTTCTGGATAGACTTCCTGAAGGACCCTGGCCATAGTAGACTTCCCTATGCCAGTCTGGGATGCAATTTTTCAATAGGAAAGATTAAGAGAAGCAAGAGAGATGATGTTGTCTCTTTAAGCTGTAGAGAGGTGTTTCATGGGGAAAATTAGGAAATATATTTGTGATGACATGGTTTATATAGGTGGTATCATAATCTATTACATAAAGGTAACATAATATAGCATTTACCTAAGTTATGTAACAATCTTACAGCACTCCAGGGTCTAATGTATGTAATAGAAACTTAAAGTCAAAAAACTGTCCCAATGAGCTGTCATTTTGTAATGGATGCCATTTCATCAAATCTCGACCAAGTCTTTTGATCCTTGCACGGATAGAAAGCCAAGAGTGAGTACTATATTTTATATACCCATATGTTAGGTCTGGGATAGGGGTTATCGGGGTTAGGAGCCAATTAATGCAAAACATACAAACATTGGGACAGTTTTTTGAGCCACTGTATGTTTGATATGTTTTCAGACTAATCAAGATGACTGACATTCTTAGATCCCTTTCACTACCCCATATCCTAGACCATGCAGTGTCCTCATCATGGACAATTGTTGTATTCACCAAGGTGAAGAAGTTTGCATGCTTGTTGAAGATGTTATATGTACATGTAGAATCTAACTGTCAAGCACACACTTAACTAGTGGTGCAAGACTAATATAAGCAGAGGATCACACTATCCCTTTTGAGGACTCATGGACAGGAAGAAACTATGTATGAATTGTGCAGAACTAACTGGAGACAATACAAGTACAAGGCACATATAAATACCTAGGCAGAGCTGTACACGATTTAGGGTTAGTGTGAGATGCCTAGTATGAATATGGGGGAGACGCGTAACCACAAATGAATGCAGCACAGAGGAGTAAGCATCCAGTGATAGGGGAGGTGTAACTGTAACCAAAATAGGAAGGTGTAAGTCATGTCACACTGAAGAGGGAATGTGAGAAAGTTAAGTGGTGCGACTGTGATCAGTGGTAACATGGAAACTGAAAGATGACTCATCCGGCTGTGTAGATGAATAGAAAGCTGGGTATGAGTGATCATCTAGCCAGGGGCTATCCAATCCAGGAATACAGTAAAACTGTGAAGAGAAGTTAAGTGCATAATCAAAGGGGAGAAATAAAGAGGGATCCGCCCATTGCTCTATGTTTGTAACATTACCCCTGATGTAGATCGGAGGCACTGACTCAGATAGTGTCTTTTTGGCTGGAGTGGAACTCCTCATTGGTATCATCATCAGCATGGAGATCCGGCATTGACATTGTCGAACAGAAAGGATCTGAGTGTCCAGCAAGACTGCATCGAGGGCAAAGGCATTGTGGACAAGCATATTGGGGATGCCCAGGAGTGGGAAGATGGCAGTAAGGGCAGCAGTAGTGTCAACAATTGGATTGATAGTGATTAGTGGCCCCACAGGTGAAGCAAAGTGATTGCTGTTGAAGATTAAGGTGTATTACACACTTAATCAAGGTAAAAGTTAATCCAGACCTTCTGGTTTGAATCCGGTTTACCATAGGAAACTATGGTAGTAAAGGTAATACCAAGTCCTAATAACACTTGGTAGTAACCCGGATTAACAATCCTAACCTAATCAAATTAAGGTAGGATTGTCCTAATGACACTATTAGGATCACTATTAAGCATCTAAACCTAATGAGATCTAAGATCCATTAGAGATCAACATAGCATGACTTAATATGACTCACCATGACTCAATATGAGTCATGAGGCTGTGCATTACATAATCAGGTATGCTCTTCAACAATCACGAGTCATGATGACTCAGTATGAGTCATGATGAGTCACTATGAGTCACCATGACTCAATGTGACTCAGAGCGGGTCACATGGTTGACTATGAGTCGTTATGAATCATCATGAGTCACTATGACTCGAACATGACTCATGTTTAGAGTTAGAACTCCGCTTTATGTAACATATATAAAGGGCATGTAATGTACAATGCTGCAATGAATTCCACAAGGAGTTCCCTGACTTCATTTCCCTCTTACCTCACCTGAGGTTAATTCCCCACATTAAACTCTATCTTATCTGCGCTTCAGTACCCCTATTGAGGTACTGATACTCTGCTACCAAGACTACACTCTGCTAGTACAGTGAGTCTCACACTGTGCACCAATCCCTTCGTTGCTGCACCCCAAGTGAGAGTGGTATTGGTACTATCACTAGCCAATCCACTATGTACTGTTTTATCCCCACTCTCATTACCAAGGACCCTTGCCAAGGTCTGATCGTGTGGAGGAACCATGGGTTGTGGCGGCTATTACAAGAGAAGACCGAAAAGAGATGCGGAGGGGAGGCACAGGACTGTAAGTTTGTCAGGAGCAATGGTGCTCTCGCCTTCGCAGACACTTCTTGTAATTGGGTGGGTTTGTAATGAAGGTATGGTTCAGTTAAAAGGGGAGTTCTGTGTGGTGAAACAGGACAGACGAATCAGCCATGCAAGTGTGGAGAGGGTGACGAGCAACTGTGAAGATATGCAGGACTAGTACTCTTGACTCAACTGAAGTAGGACTGATATTCATCCTTTCAAGGCCCTGTCCCTCATCCTCGCCAAGCAGGTGGCCTGCATTAGGACACTGACACTTTTGGAGCGACAAAGTTTTCAAGCTCATGCAGGACGTTGATCCAGATCTCAAGGAGAACCCGAATCTTCACCACTGGTAGGGCAGATGCCAGTAAGACAATGTCCTCTCAACACGCATTGGCTGACTAGGAGATCAGCAACAATGGAGAAGAGGTACACCACATGCTCCAATTTGCAGACACCAACTTGAGACTTTGGTGTGCATGCATATGTCCACAAACAGCTGTGCAGACGACTGATCAGGACAGTGTCTATACCCTTGGACATCAAACTGGCCCACACAATTACTTTTGTCGTATGCTGGCTCCTTGTTGATTGCTGGTTCAAAGGCGTTGTTTTCTCGCACAATCGTTTGTTACCCTTACATGACCTCTTCCTGCCCAATGTACTCTGTAACATTGATCCAGAATGCGAGAAGGACCACATCCATCCATAGGAACTTGTGTCTCTGACATTCACGGTGCATGTATACCATTCTCAGGATGCGTTTGCACACATTGATGCTAGCAATGCAGGTCATACTCACAATGGTAAGAGCAATGGCAGATGCAGATACTTTCCACCACCGCTGGCTTTGGGGGTGTACAACGTGAGTGAATGCTGTTATCGTTGTTGCCATCATTCAACCTCAATGGATGATGCGTGATAGACTCTTTTCTATTTTCTTTCATCTCTGTATCATTTCACTGTGATAGTGTAGTTTAGGCCAATCTGGTTCCCATGTCCATCAGTCACTATCGTCCTTCACATGATGTCATAGTGATGTCATAGATAGGCATAGTAGTATATAAGGGCCAACATGTATGAATGTTTCTTAGGTTCAGAATATTATCTTCTTCACCAGATCACAGTTGCTCTTTGCAACTGCCTGTGTGGATTGGTCTGACATTATTCTGAACCTATCCTCTCATCTTTACATGCTCCCCACACTTTGTGCCAAGCATTCCTGCCTTTTTATCTTGCTGTCTTCAAGCTCAACGTGACACTGAGCTCACTGTTTGTTAAACTCTCTCCACACCCCCATCTTCCTCTATACTAGACCTTAGGTTTGAGGGATCTATTGGTGTACACAATGCACCCAGGACAAACACCTGTTCCATGTTTGAAGCAGCTACCATGCTGTGTATATGCTTGTCTGGCACGATAAACAAGGATAACATTGCTTCTCCCGAAAGTGCACTACAGGGCATATTAGCAGAGCACTAGAGGCTGCTATGTACTTGGGTCACGATATCCCAGGGCTGTTCGTGTGATTACAGTTATTGTCACACCATTACACTTGATGTATCAAGTTCCCTGTAGTAAGAGTGTTTCCGGTTTCCCTCCATCCCCGACTCTCCCATTCAAAACCTTAGCGGGGCCTCTCTTCCCTTCCTCACTGTACTTGTGTGGCGATTTTGATCCCTGAGCACTCTGCATTCGGTCTTGAGCCAGTGAACACCTCTATTTGAGGGTATTACCTGGTGCTTGGACAGCACGCAACTGTGGCTTGCCTTCCCTATTGCATTTGGTGCAAAGATCGCCATTGCCCCGGGAACCACCATATCATCTGGAACAACGTGGTTCCGTACTGCACCATTTGCGAAGACAATCATTTTCCTGGCAAAATACACCATCCAGTTCACCAACTTCCTCCTCTGTCTAGCGTTCCTACTCTACTCCGCCCTAGACACTTGGACAATCACCGACATAAACTCCACTATCAAAAGAAAATAAAATATGTCTTTTGATATGTTCTCCCTTATGACTGGGCTGCCCAATGACTTTCAACAGTGGTATGCCCAAATGCACAAATAGCAATGGAGCTATGAAAGAAACCCATGGGAAGCAGGGCCTGCTCCACCCATGCCTGACATTTCCATGTCAACACCATCTCCCCCGATGCCTCAACCAGAAAGAGGTGTCTTTCCACCATCACCACAGGGCTCTTTGCCCCTAATTCGTCCAACCGTCCGAATGCTACAAATCAGATGACTCCTTTCTCCCAGACGGATGCCAGCCCCACAAACATTCACTCCACCAGCTCACCCTTTTTCCCCCATCAATATTTGTTCTCCAACCCCCTGCTCCTATCAGCAAATGTCCCACGCTGAGACGGAGTACCACGAAGAAAGGGACATTGGAAAGTCCTATGCGAGAAAACCCTCAGACTTTTCCTGCAAGAAAGAGGAATTCCTTCATTGGTGGCGAACCATGAAGCAGTACCTCAATGGTTTCCCCAGGAGGCCATTGGACGGCCAAAAAATAAATTTGGTCCTATCCTATATAGTCAAGGATGAGGCAGCAAGATTTGCTGACCTCTACAACACGAAATACGGCACAAATTTACATTTGCAGTCATTTGCGCAGCTGGAAGAGCTGCTTAAGGAAACATTCCAGCCAATCAGGTTGAAACGAGAGGCTGAAAAGAAGCTTCTAATGATGAAGCAAAAGAAAGAAGAATCTGTAGAAGGGTTTTTTGTCCACATGAACCAGTATGCCCTGAAGGCGGACTACAACACAATTTACAATAGACGAACTCTGATACAGATTTCCAAGGACAGACTTCGGTCCAATATAGTCAAACACGTACTGAAGGAGAAAGAAACAGTACGATCAGAAGATTTCGAGGTCTGGCAACAGGCCTTCATTGATGTGAACTATACGCTAAAAGAGTACTACGAGTATGAATGCGGTGGTCAAAGACCTGGCTATTCCACCAAGGGATGGCCAAAATATTCCTCCTCCACTCCACCATCCATTTCAAAGCAGATTCCCACTTCCTCACTGGCAGCTGCTCCCACTGCACCCCATCCAAACCAGCCTAGTGTCTTTGGTGGCCAAGGAGTGCCAATGGATATCAGAAGAGCATGTGCTGAGGGCAAGTGCTTCAAGTGCGGCAAGCCATGGCCTTGCCAAGAGCATTTCAAACTGTGCAAAAGGTGCATAAGGAAGATCTCGTTTAGAGGTCAAACAATTGAATACATGGACACAGAGGAGTTGGTGTCAAAAATGAAACAAGTAGAAAAGGATTTTCCCCTCGGACAGTAGTTAGGTCGCACTCTGTCCGTAACCAGTCATCAGTAAATAAATACAAAGTTCTTGAGACTACTGATGGTGAGGCTGAAGACTCTGACAATGAGGAGTCAGAAAAAAATGAGAACTAGTAGCTGATGGAAATGAGAATGTCGGTGAAATTCAAATCCAATCAGTAGTGTGGGAAAATCAGGACGGACCTGATCAGTACCCTATCGGCAAGGTGTATGACATGCGAGAACTCACAAACATGCACAAACAACAAAAGGAGGACGAAGAGCATGCTGCTGAGCACCACCCCGTCCAAAAGGAAAAGAAACAGACTCCAGTCATCACAATTCTTCAATGGCCAACCACCAAGGCGCCTACATCCATTAGTAAGCCTACACGTGCCTGGTACAACACTGTTGACCTGTAGTCTGTAGAATGGATCAAGAAAATGGCTGATTCAGCTCCAGTTGAATGAATGGAAGGGCATCTTCGCTCTTTCATACATGAATCACAACTTGGAGAGGTAGGCCTTCTATTGGTCCAGCAAATTAAGGAATTGATGCCAGTAGAAGTGCACTTCTCCATCTGGGAACTCCAACAAAAGCCCAAGTTTGTGAAAAGGAAAAGGGCTAAGGACTCATTGGAAACCCATATAAATATTGTAAAAGATAATAGAGAAAGTGTGTCTATTGTAGTGTTAATAGATTCTGGATGCAGTGGTTCAGCAATTGATAAGGAGATCATTGAAAAGAACAATTTGCTGATTCACAAATTACCAATCCTGATTCTGGTTTACAATGCAGACAGAACAGCAAATTCAAGCGGCAAATTCAATTCTTTCACCATTGCAGAAATACATATTGGCAACCACAAAGAAAAACTAAGTCTCACCATTACCACCCTGTACACGCATGGCATGTTCCTCAGGTTTGACTGGTTGAAAGTCCATAATCTGGATATCAACTGGAAGAATCAAACACTCACCTTCCCTGCCTGTATGTCTGGATACAAGGACCCATCCATACAAGGCAAACATAAATGCCAGACAGCCGAAAGCAACAATAAGGATGATGACCGACTCTACCAGCTGGATGTTGGGGGTTGGATCCAAACCTTATCAACAGACTTAGCGGCCGAAGCAAATAAAGTTAAACAGACACTCACTTTCGAGGATATAGTCCCAGAGTATGTGCATGAGTACAAGAACGTGTTTGAAAAAGAAGGCTTCAACAAATTGCCACTGCGACGACCTTGGGATCACATGATTGAACTTTTACCTGGAGATCATGTGATTGACTGTAAAACGTACAACCTAACGCTTGATGAGCAAAAGGAGTTAGACACATTTTTAGAAGAAAACCTAAAATCAGGTCATATTTGCCTATCCAAATCCCCATTTGCTTCCACTTTCTTTTTTGTAAAGAAAAAAGATGGAAAATTACAACCGGTACAGGACTACAGAAAATTAAATAATATTACTGTAAAAAATCGATACCTGTTACCACTCATTTCTGAGCTCATTGATAAATTAAAAGGGGCTAAATACTTTACTAAATTAGACATTCAATGGGGCTACAATAACATTCACATGAAAGAGGGTGATGAATGGAAAGCAGTGTTTTGCACTAACTATGGCCTATTTGAACCTCTCGTGATGTTCTTTGGACTCTGCAATTCCCCTGCTACATTTCAAACCATGATGAACCACCTATTCCGTGATCTTATCAGCAGAGGAAAAGTAGTTATTTATATGGATGATATCATGATCTTTACCTCTACCCTAGAAGAACACTGAAAGATAGTTCTCAAAGTGCTAGATATTTTATGTACAAACAAACTTTATTTAAAACATACCAAATGCAAGTTTGAACAGACTGAGACAGAATATCTCAGAGTTCTAGTAGGACACCAATCAATACAAATGGATCCTACAAAAGTTGCAGGAATCATGGACTGGCCAATTCCTAAATCTCAAAAAGAACTCAGAGGTTTCCTCGGTTTCCTCAATTTCTACAGATGGTTTGTGTAAAACTTCGCAGCCATTGCACAACCTCTCAACGCTCTCACCTCAGTAAAAAAGGAGTTCATTTGGACAATTGAATGTCAAGGGGCCTTCGACCATCTCAAAAAGGTCCTCACGATGGCACCTGCCCTTGCCATGCCCACCAATTCTGATCCATTCCACATTGAAACAGATGGATCTGGTGTAGGTCTTGGTGCTGTCCTTTCCCAAAAGCAAAACGGGATCTGGCATCCAATTGCTTATATCTCCAAATCCCTCCTTGATACAGAGCGAAACTACCACACCGCTGATCTCAAACTTGCCACTATTATGTTCGCCTTGAAAGAGTGGCAACACTACCTTCTCGACACTGCCCATCCTTTCGAAATTCTCATCAATCATAAGAATCTGGAATTCTTTAAACGTCCACAAGACCTTTCACGCTGCCAGGCCTGTTGGCAACAAATCCTCCAAGAATATCACTTTACCTTTGTTCATCGTTCTGGCAAAACCAACCCTGCTGATCCTCTGTCCTGGAGGCCAGACTTTGAAAAGGGGGTAGAGTCTGATAACAAACAAATCACACTCCTTCCTGACAATCTTTCCCCACCAACTTGCCCAAACAGGTGATAAAACAGTTGAATTCAGATACCATGGGGGCTGCTGTGCACCTTAGCGACCCAGAAATGATTGAGTCAATGGTGGTTAAAACCCAACATCTAACCAAGTCCTTAGTCAGAAAATCCCTACTAAAAAATGAAACAAAGTGGAAACAAGTTGATGATATCATTTTCTTCAATGATCTTATGTATATTCCCAACTCTCAGTCTTTACAAGAAAAAGTAATTATTCAACACCACGATCACCCCCTGGCTGGACATCCAGGATTTAAATGAACATGCAACTTGATTATGACCAAGTATTTTTGCCATCCAAACGCCATCCCCGATGCTCCTTGGGAGATAATCTCCATAGACCTCATTGGTCTTTTACCAGAATCACAAGGAAAAGACACGATCTTGATGGTAGTCGATCAATTTTCTAAAATGATTCATCTATTCCCAGTCTCCAATGACATCACTTCCCTAGGCATAGCAAAAATATTTTGTGATCACGTATTTAAACTCCATGGAACACCTTGAAAGATAATCTCTGATCGAGGCCCGCAATTCGTTTCTTCTTTTATGACTGACCTTTATAAATTATTACAAATAGAAGGAAATCCTTCCACAGCTTATCATCCCCAAACAGATGGTCAGTCGGAAAGGATGAATGCACTAGTAGAACAGTATCTTCATATTTACACTAACCATCTCCAAAACAATTGGGTAGAATGGTTGCCACTCGCTGAATTCTCACATAATCAAAATGTAAACAGTTCCACTACATACTCTCCTTTCATACTTAACTACGGACAACAACCCCTTATTCGAGGAGATTACCGAAAAGAAGTGAGGAATGTGTCAGCAAAAGACTTTGTTGACATGATGAAGGGTACTATGAAAAGAGCAAAAGAAGCTCTTGAACATGCTGCAGAAGATATGAAGCAGTTCCATGATCGAACAGTCCATCCTCCTATGGAATACAAGCCTAGAGACCTAGTACTCCTAGAAGGAACAAACATCTGTTCAGAATGACCTTCCAAAAAGTTAGGAGACAAACGATATAGACCCTTCAAGATAGAGAAAAAAGTAGGCGAAGGAGCTTACAAATTAAAATTGGACCCAATGTGACGGGGGATACATCCTGTATTCAACGAATGTCTTTACATCTATACAAAAAAGGTGTTTTCCCTTCCCAACAAAAAGCTCCTCCCCCACCACTGGATCTAATACAAGGACAAGAGGAACAAGAAATTAAAGAAATTCTTGATTCCAGGACTCGTCAAGGAAATCTTGAATACTTGGTCGCATGGAAAGGGTTTCCATCAGAAGAGAATGAGTGGATTTGCAAAGATCGATTACCATGAGCAGCACAATCCATAAAAGACTTCCACTGAAAACACCCTACCGCTGCCCGGTCTTCAAAAACCCTCAGACTCTGTTACAATGCCAATGTTCCTGACTCCCCTTGCACTTGTCCTATTTGCCTTCCCCCATCATATTACCCAACTCCTGCCAAACTCTTCTCTACTCCTGAATTTCTTCACTATCACAAATGTTTCTAAAAATACCCCAACTCTATGTTTGACATTCCCGCTGCTTGAGGACAATCAGCCTTGAAAAGGGGGTAATGATAGACTCTTTTCCATTTCCTTTCATCCCCATATCATTTCACTGTGATAGTGTAGTCTAGGCCAATCTGGTTCCCATGTCCATCAGTCACTATCATCCTTCACATGATGTCATAGTGATGTCATAGATAGGCATAGTAGTATATAAGGGCCAACATGTATGAATGTTTCCTTAGGTTCAGAATATTATCTTCTTCACCAGATCACAGTTGCTCTTTGCAACTGCCTGTGTGGATTGGTCTGACAATGCGAGTCTGCGATCGCTTCGAAGCATATCGCGTTTCGTCAACCCTCCCCATTCTATTCTTCCATGCTCATATGTGAGAGAATAGACAGCCTGCATTATAGCATGAGTGGATGCAATGATTCTATATGTGCATGCGATAACGATCCCCGACTTCAGGAGAACAAGTTTCAAATCTTTACATGAGCAGTGTCATGCACAATGGACGATGGTCTACATCTGTCTATTTCTTCGCCTGGGGCGCTCTCTTTCTGTACATCGCCTCGAGCTCCTGTGCGTGCAGTCCGTCCTTCGCTTGTTATCGCTACGAGTGTATTTGTGCCGAGCAAGAGTCATTTTTCTTCCAATGCTAGTCCCAAAAACATGTATCTCGTCTAAGAAAATCAAAAACCGTGGCTTAGAGACGTAGCCCTAGTCGCTACAGGGCACTCAGATCACACACTGGGTCAGCAAGCTCGAGAGGAAAACAAGGACATGATGGAAAGCAGCAAACGTACATGATGAACAAACTGCTTTCGCCGTCGGATCCCCACGTAGGATACCGCTTGTCCTGGGCATCGACAGAGTCACGCGTCGCAGCGGCGGAGCCATCCAACCATGGCCTTCCGCACACGTTGTCGGGAAACCGCCGCTCGTGCCGCCGACGGCGGGATCTAGGATTGAATAAAAGGCCCCCTCTTGGCGTCAACGCGGTGTCGAATCGAGGACAAGAGCGAAGGAGAGATACTCACGCTGGTCAAACGGCGTCGCGTCGGTTCCGTTTACCCACGGGCTCTGGAGCACGGTTGGTGTTGACCAGTTTTCGAGGACGAACGGAAAGTCTCCACGGGAGAAGGGCTTGTTGAAGGTGAGCCCGAGCACGCAATTCAGCCTCCCGTCGAGGTAGATGCGCCTCGAGAGAAAAACGAAATAAATCTTGGATCCTTTCCTTTCCTTTCCTTTTCTCAACCGAAAATTCTGTAGAAGTGGAGAAAGGGGGCTGCTTACCGGTGACACGAGTCCTACTCAAGCGCAGATGCTGCGTCCAGTAGCCAAATAGGAGTTAATTCCGCTTGGCACATGTCGGCGGATCAGAAGCAAAGGCAATCTGATCTCGCTGGTCGGGGTAGGAACAGCCGTTGCCGTTGCATTCCATGATGTCGATTTCACCGCTCAGTGGCCGAGGCACATGCGTATTGACGACCGAGACTATCCAGACGGCAGGCCAAAGTATGCCCCCATGATAGGAAGCAATGCTGGTGCTATTCCACGTGCTGATGCATGCGCTCTGGACAGGGTGTCGGTCATGGTGTTACTGACGGCACCGCACGCTTGGTAGTAGGCAGTCAGGTCCAACGTGGAACTGTTAGTGCCGCCGGGAAACATTTCCAGTTTAGTTTCCTCTGAGGTGCAGTCGGTAAGGTCATGCGCAAGTCGTTCAGAAGGTTGTCCATCCCAGAGACATCTGAGACGAGAGTGTAGAGTTCTGCGACGTAGGAGTTGTTCGAAGACATGATGGTCATCTCAAAATCTCCGTTGCCAGTCAAAGGAGTGAGCGGAGGGGTTATTCGCTATCGAGAGCGCGACCAGTTCACTCACCCGAACTCCCCTAGTTCGACCAGTTCCCGCCCGCGCTAAACAAGGTGTCGATGGTGGTGTCGAAGGGGGACGATGCACGGGTTGCCAGACAGTATCAGAGCACTCCCTTGCACCCAAAGTAACACACGAGGCCACGACGCTGAGGAACGCGACGCCCTACCGTCAGATTGTTTGTGGTAGTATGAATGGTAGGATAGCTCTGACAAAGGGAGTAGGATGCGGCGGGAAAGGAGGATAGATGTCAAAGTTCAAAGGGCAGTTAGGTGACGCCGGGTCCTACCGGAATTTTCGAAGAACCTAGCCAAATTGACCCCCTAGTAGCCTTCACCCAACCAAATGGCAAAGCATCACCTACAAACTTCACACACACCATCCTCCCACCTCAAGAAGACAAGATTTAACTTTACTCCTAGTATTCAATTTGCTATGCTATTGTGCGTTCCATGATAATACAATCCGAGCGTCACCGTAAACGAGATCCCTCGTAGCCCTTCGCGCCATCTATGATTGTAGTACTCATACCATGCCCACACTTTTCAGAACTTGCCTGCCAGCTTGCCGAGATGGAGATAGCGCGTCAATAGCAGCAAGCACACTGAGAAGAGTATGATCCCGCCTGATTCACCATCAGCATGCGCAAATTAGGCATGACTCAAAGCACTGACCAGCGTACCAGCTCACGTCCTTGAAACAACTCGTTGCAGAATTGATGGCCCCAGATATTGGGGGCCCACCGAGCGCACCAAAGGCACTAAAGCTGAGGAACAAGCCCGTGCGACGACCAACGTCGCCCATGGCACCCATCGCTATGGTAGGCAGAGCCAGGAGTGACACAGGTCCCGCAAGAGAAACTGGGAAGAAAGGAATGAGCCATCATGGCGGACACGAGCACTATATCGGATGTACCCATATATCACCGAGATCGCAACAAGCGTACCCTTGCTTGTCACAAATAGCCACACGAAGTCATGATGGCAGCAACAAGGGTAAACGGAATCGTTATGTTCAACGGACCTGACCATGCATGTAAACATCAGCCTCGACGGCGTCATATCGGCCAGCAGGCTAACACCTACCAACACGATCCGCAAGAAATCCAGCTGCAATTCGCCCAAAGGCGGAAGAGCCGTTTGCTATAGCGATGAGGTAGAATGCAAAACTGCTAGGGACGCCTACTTGAACGGCGCTGATGGGTATATAAGTTAGTCCTATTCAACTTGCGTCAATTTCTGGACTGAATGCAGCAGAGAAGAACACCCAACTCACCAGTGTACAATCCGAGGAAGGTAGTTAAGCCCGATACACAATAAACAGCGTATGCGGGGTTCTTAAGTGCGGCCCGATTAAATAAGCCACCCTTCACATCCACAGGCGGGAGCCGTCTCTCTATGGTCTGTTAAATGAATGTCATCAACGTTGACTTTGGAGCTCAAAGATTAAACGACCACTGACCAAGTTGGCTATGCCAAGTAAGAAGATCAGCATAAACCCAAAGAGTCGCAGAGTCCACTTGAATCTAAGAACACTCAGTATGAGTTTCAGATAAAAGACGAGAAAATGGCAAGCATACCCAACCCTGGGGATCAAATTCTGCGCCGCAATCGGGAACACCGTTCCGCCGATTGAGGACCCGATAGCGTTGATACCCATTGCCAGGCCTCTTCGTTTCTCAAACCAATGGGACACAACCCCGAGAGCCGGTCCAGACAATATACCACACGCCAACTTCAATAGAACGATGCAACACTGTAAGAGATGCGGGTAGTGGAACCACTCACCCCGATTCCTACTCCCTGCGGCAAGAAAAACTGCCAGTTTGTTTTGCATTCTGCAACTAGGAAAGTGCAGACTACGGGGAGACAGCTGGCTAAAAAATATGGTATCCTGAAATATCCTATGTCGAATAGCCGCCCGGTGACAAGTCCTGGTAAGAAGACGAGGGAGTACTTGATAGGCACATGGGAGATGTGGTGTCAGGGGCCGAGATTCCGAATTGTAAATGAGTAACATTTCCACCTCACAGAACCAATCCACGCGCTGCAAAAAAATATGAACGACGCTAAATGTGCAATGAACGGCTACAGACGTACATGTCCGATGCACTGTAGTCAGGAAGCATCACCTCTTCATAATATAATTGAAAGATCTATGCAAGGCATCAGTCACTATCGCTTGCAGATGCACTTACTCCCCACGCATTGACGTACCCAAACCTATTTAAGTGATGCCAGGAAGACATCGGGTTAGACAAAGAAACTCTGGCTGAAATCAGAAACTACCAACGCTGAGCACGTTGTCAGGCAGGTCCTGCAGCACAACCCGGATCGCTGTCAGCATCTGGCACGCAATGTGGAACACGACAGAACGCACGCAAGGATGACACTCCACGCTTTAAGACCACCGTCTGGTGCTTCACCCGCATACTTGGCATATTTTCCTGTGAGATTCGCCGCACCTGTTTCCGGATCCTGGATACCCGAGATCGCCTTTTCGTCGTGAAGAGTGTGCAACTCCGAGGAAGATAGGTTGGGCGAGAGAGGCGTATTCCCGTCGAGCACGCCCTTTACTACCCCATTGTCAGACTCTACTTGACCCACCGCATCGCTTTGGACTTGGGTTTGGCTCTGACTGCGCAGAAGACCCATATTATCGAAAAGGAGAAATGATCCGGTACAAGGAAGTGACGGCCAAATAATAGAACCTAAAGTGACGAGATCTGTTGACTAATTAGACTGGATCAAGGCAGACGATGCGACTACACTGACAAGACAGCGAACGAAAACGACGGGGCGAACGATGTCACAATGGCCGAGAACGAAACACGAGACGGAGACGCAAGTGGACTGGCAAGAGTAGGGACAGGCCCTCGTATGTGCAATGCGCGTGTTGCGGTGGTTCTCTCGTGCTTTATACTACGAGAATGGCTTCATCCTTGAGCCGCGCGTGGGATGCGAGTCGATCGGCCGGCCAAACTGAGGAAGATATGGTCAACGGCGGATGTGGGTGACCTAAGAAAGTTACCGGAAAGCTTACCGACGGAGTTGGTACACTATCAGGGTTTGTGTTCAGGTGACTCGGGCCGGAAAGATAACGCCGTACATACCACTGCGACAAGTGGGCGGGGTCAGGGACAGGGCCTCCATTGGACGACCGGGTCATTGTTAGCCCCACCTGACCAAAAGCGAGCGCAGTGCCGAGCGCACATTGACAGCCTGTCATTCTCAGCGGGCCCAGCGTCAGCGGCCACCACTACGAGCGAACGTTACCAGAGGTCGACCGTCGGTGGCCAGATCGACGGGTGGCCTGATTAGTCAGCCAACTTCTGAAATGGTTACTTTGCTTCGCACGAAGGTTGGTTGCGCACGCCCCTAAACCACACTTTCTCAATCCTTGCTTTCGTTTCCTTCATCTTCTCCCGGTATTCATTCACTCCGTCGGGCAGCATTCGTTTACGTGTTTGACTCGCTCTCCCTCCTGGTTGGCACCACACTGTATGCCATCCGTTGGCCGAGTCATGCTTCTATGACCAGTAACTTCACCAACTTCCAAATGCAGTTAACACTGAATTTATACCACAAGAGCTACCCGAGAAAGTCAAGAAACAAGAAGATCCGCCAAAGAGCTATCATAAGCCATGACATTCTCCTCATCTTCTTGGTCATGCAAATCCAAGTACCCTGTAGCACCTGACATATAGGCAACTCAACAAACAGCTGCATGGATCCTGAGGTACTTCAGGTTAGGTAGCTCCAGGTTGTTGTCAGTCGTTGTGAAAGTGACGACAAGGGGATTGTGGAAGCCTGTGAGCCTCTCAATTGGGGAGGCTGTTCTGATGGTATAGGTATTGAGAGTGTCCTGAATCAGGGAGATCAAATGTATTAGGGCAGCACAAGGTCCTATCATCTGCTGTAGATTGCTTACTGGTACAGCTTCAAATCACAGTGACAGGTTGTCAAAAAACATGTGCAGCATGGAATCCATTGTCAATCTGTTTAATAATCTGTGAAGACTAGTGCCTTGGAGTTCAGCAAGGACATCAATGCTGCTGAAACCATTTACAATGGCCCATAAATTTCCAGAACACTTCGTATGTGGACTACATTAGCATTGGGAACATACAAGGTAGAAGTAGAGAGGGGACCTTGGGATGACCATACTCTTCTGGATTGAAATCCCAGTTGGTTGAAGGAGGAAAGATGTGGCAGAAATGCATCATTGTTGTTGTGAAGAAGCCACATTCCTGCCTCTCAGCATCAGTCATGCTTATGTATGTGGTGTGATCAGTGTCACAAGTAACCATGCAGCAATAACCATTGTGCCACAGAGCCTTCAGAAGTGATTAGTAACACTTATAACCATTTGATGTCAAGGACAAAGTCACCAAAATTTTCACCATTTTATGGGAATGTGGTGCCAGTTCAGCTACAATGGTGAAGGAAGGTCAACTGGGATGCTCCAAAGGTGTAGGTGTACAGCCTTTATGCCATCAAACTAACAAGAAAATGAGAAGGGGCACACTGAAAAGTGGAAAGCAGCATACAGAGACAAAACAAGTAATGGATACAAAGTCAGGCTAACACATCTATGTTGATTCCTTGAATAATGCATTCATTGATCTCACTGGCAAGAATATTCCGAGTGCTATCATCAGGGGCTTCACAGAGTAGGTGGTCCAAACAATAAGCATACATGAGCCTCTTTATGTTGTTACCAGCTTTATTCTGAGACTGAAGGCAACAATTGTACACATCTTGGCAGGGGAATTGATTGAAGGGGTTTGGAGGAAGAGGTGTTCGTTGGATGAAGAGGTTGGGTGCTGCCATTATTGTAGTCCTTCCCAACATGGTCCACTATCAACCACCTCATTCAATCTCACAATGTGGACTACCACACCTGTCCACTCTGTCATATACACAACACATGTGCTCACATGCTAGATCCCATCCATTTATTCCCATTATTGACACCAAGCAAATTACCAC
Organism: Boletellus ananas; assembly: GCA_038089895.1. Classification (NCBI taxonomy): domain Eukaryota; kingdom Fungi; phylum Basidiomycota; class Agaricomycetes; order Boletales; family Boletaceae; genus Boletellus; species Boletellus ananas. The sequence continues at coordinate 17,268 of JBBPLS010000221.1, read as the reverse complement.
CAGACACTGGCATGTCATTTATTGAACTGGATGTGGCCACCTGCTCCCCACCTGTGCACCCTTCCCTATGTGGTGTAGCTAGCTTAACTGCTTGCATGTGGCTCCAATCACACTAGCACAGCCATTCACCTAGACTGCCACCACCACATATGCATTCACACCATGCCTGTGCTGGTTTGCATACATTCAGGTGGACATAGCAAGCATGGTCTACCCACTGTTACGATTCCTTTTTCTTCCTCTTCACATGCTTCACTTTTTCCTTGCACTCTCACCCGGTCACATTGTGCATCACATGGATGCTGTTTCTGTTGAGTCATCATGTCTTACACATGAGACTTCTCTTCCATTCCATGGCCTTCTTCTCTTCTCATTGACTCATTTCATTCTTGTCATACCTTGCTTCTTTTTCTCATTGACTCATCACTTATGATCCTTATCTTTGATACGCTATCGACACAGCTTGGTCTGTGCACATCCCTGATACCTATATAAACCCGAGTACTTAGGCCTGTATTCCCTAAGCTAGTCTTGCTCAATCTAGCCTCATTACCTTGGAACCTCTAGATCTACCAAGTGAGCCTTGCTCCTTGGCCGGCCCCTTGAACCTTGAAACTGCCTAGCGACCTCAATCCTAGTGGGGCCTTTACCTCGACCCGCTAAGCGACTACTGTCCTTGCAGTATACCTTGCCATCACTGAACCTACTGACTAGACTTTGAGTCTACGTTTGATGCTACCTGCGCCAAACGTAACAAAAGACTAGCTTCTCCTTCAGGCCTACCATCGAGTAGCGCCTCCCCCATTATCCCAAGATTTCCCAGAACCCCATCACACCCTGACCCCTGGCACCACCAAGACCCTTTGTACCACCACCACCCCCCCACAGAACACCACTACCATGTCCAAATCCACAGAACTTCGCCTTAGTCCCCCCAAGGACTTTAATGGCTCCACCAACACAGTCAAGCATTGGCTCAACACTGTCTGCACTTATGTGCTTATCAACCGCGCCATCTATGACTCCGATGAGAAACAGATCAGTTTTGCCCTTTCCTTTATGAAAGAAGGCACAGCAAAGAGCTGGGCCCAAGTATGAATCAAGAAAGCCCTAGACAACAACTCCTTTGGTACTGTGAAGGATTTTATCACAGACTTCAATGCCACCTTTAAGAATAGCAACGCTGAAGCCGAGGCCACCACTTGGGTTACTAACACCCACATCCGCTCTGATGACTACCTCCCCAAGTATCTTGTGGAGTTTAAGATGAAAGTCGTCAAGGCCAACCTTGACTCTAGTACCAATGCCGCCACTATCATTCACTACCTACGAGCTGGCATCCCAGTCTGGCTTTCAGACTGAATTTACAGTCTTGAAAAGATCCCCACGACCCCCGATGACTGGTACACCAGAATAGACCAGTTCTTATCACAGAAATGCTTCGCTGCTGCGGTAGCCAAGCAACATTCCACTTGCACTCAGGCTGTCTTTCAGCCTACCTCCACCAAGACCACCCCCACCCATGATCCCAATGCCATGGAAGTAGATCGCCTCATGAAACTCACCCCTGAAGAACGGGAGCAATTCAGGAAAGAAGGACACTGTTTCCGATGCCATCAGAAAGGACACATGGCTCAGGAATGTCCCAAGACCAATGACACCCCCACTCCCCGCACTAACAACCCCTTCTGCGCTAAGAAAGTAGCAGTCGTGGAAAGCTCTGCTTCCATTGAAGAAGTTGAAGAAGAGAAGGACGCCACCATCAGAAAGTTGGGGTGTGAAGCATTTTCACAGGATTTTTAGAACAGAGACCTGCCTTGACGTCGGCCCCCTCCACCACGATACATAGTGTACCAAAGACCAAATGAAATTCTTTGTACCTCACATTGAAATTCATTGTTTCCCCCCTCACTATGAAAACTGTCGAAACAATGGCCATCCTCAACTCCGGTGCCCAGATCAACTGCATTGACTGGGACTTTGTCAAAAGAAATGATATCCCGATTACCCCCCTTGAGCACCCCTTTTCCATTTGAAATACTGACATGTCCACCAACACCACCTGTAAGTACAAAGCCATGCTTTACACCCAAATTGGGGGCATTACACAACGGATCGCCTTTTACGTCTTCAACAGAGGACGAGAAAACGCTATCCTTGGATACCTGTGGCTCAAAACCACTAACCCCATCATCAACTGGAAGGCTGGGCGAGTCCTGATCCCCATGAATCAAGACAAGTCAACCCTTCTCATGAAATCTCACCGAAACGCCTGCACCATCTTCACCAAGTGCACCACTTATTCCCCATCTTCCCTTCCCTCACCAGTTAACCCCAGAAAAGAAACCACTCTCGATACCACCAAACTCTCCAGTTTTCGGAAGTATAACAAGACCGAGGACTCAGACAACTATATTGTCCGAGGATTAGGTCTCTACCATCTAAATCGGGTCCAACGTTATGGATCCCAAATCGCAAATCCCTCGCTTATTGAATACATTCAAAAGCTTACATTGTCCACCAAGTTAGCCATGCAAGCTGAGCTGGCTAAACCCAAGAAAGAACTCCCTCCAGCCTATGCTGAATTTGCTAAAGTCTTCAGTAAAGAAGCTACTAATCATGTACCCCCCTCCCATCCCTATGACCATGCCATCAACCTCAAGGACTCCTTCATCCCTAAAATAGGGAAACTCTACCCACTTTCCTCTGCTGAAAGACAAGCAGCCGATGACTTCATTGATGAAAATCTGAAGTCAGGGAAAATTAGACCTTTGAAATCTCTCCAAGCATCCCCCTTCTTTTTTGTCAAAAAGAAAGATGGCAGACTTCGCCCTTGCCAGGATTACCGGTACCTTAACGAACATACCATCCGGGATGCCTACCCTCTCCCCCTGATTTCCAACCTCATCAACAAGTTAAAAGACACCACTGTCTTTACCAAGTTCGATGTTCGTTGGGGCTACAATAATGTCCGCATCAAAGAAGGAGACCAATGGAAGGCTGCTTTCATCACTCATCATGGACTTTTCGAACCCACTGTCATGTTCTTTGGCATGACCAATTCCCCCCCCACGTTTCAACACTTCATGAGCGATTCCTTCTGCGACATGATAGCTGAGGGATGGCTGGTCATTTACATGGATGATCTCCTTATCTTCTCCGACAATGACACTGACCACACCGCTTGTACCAAACGCGTCCTCTAGTGCATGGATGAGCTAGACCTCTATCTCAAGCTGGAGAAATGTTCATTTGATGTCCGAGAAATCAAATATCTCGGCATGATTGTTAAACCGGGATCCCTCGCAATGGATCCAACCAAAATTGCCAGTATAGCTGACTGGCCCACTCTCCAGAAGGTCAAGGATATTCATTCTTTCCTTGGCTTTGCAAATTTTTACTGCTGCTTCATTCCCCACTACTCCAATGTCACCCAACCCCTCCTTGACCTCATCAAAAAGAATCACCCGTGGTCCTGGACTCCTGCTTGCCAAGAGGTGTTCGAACACCTCAAGGCAGCATTCACCTCACAACCCACACTTAAACTCCCTGACCTCACCGCCCCATTTGCCATTGCCACCGATGCCTCTAAACATGCATCTGGCAGCATCCTCCTCCAACAAGATATTAACAGTGAATGGCAACCCTGTGCCTACCTCTCCCAAACCTTCGGCCCTGCCGAATGAAATTACGACATCTACGACCACAAACTCCTTGCCATCATGCATGGTCTAGACACTTGGTGCCACTACCTCCTTGGCGCCCCTCATCCAGTCCAGGTCTTCACTGACCACAAAAACTTGACTTATTTCCGCCAACCCCGTAAACTGAACCGTCGCCAAGCCCATTGGCTCCTTGAGCTCTTGGAATTTGACGTTCACTTCTCCCACATCCCTGGCCACAACCTCTCTGCCCTGGATGCTCTCTCTTGTCACCCTGACCACATCCCTGCCCATGACAGTGACAACGAGGATATCACCCTCCTTCCCCCTACCATGTTTGTCAACCTGATTGATGCTGAGCTCACCACCAAGGTCGCCGCATCTTCTGCCTCCAACCCCCTCGTCCTTGATGCCCTCCACGCTCTCCCTAGCAAACTCCCTGCCAAATTCCGCTCTCGTCTCTCCGACTGGAAATATGACGCTGGCATCCTTACCTATCAAGACTGTGTCTATATCCCCGCCGACCCCGCTCTTCACCACTCTGTCGTTGCCCACCACCACGACCATTCCACTGCCGGCCACCCAGGTGTTCTTAAAACCCGGCAACTCATCACCTCTGAATTCTGGTGGCTGGGCCTTGCATCCTTTGTCTGCCAATATGTCACTGGTTGTGCTGTCTGCCAGCAGCATAAGGCCAATACTCACCCCACCCACCCCCCGCTCTCTCCCATCCGCTCCACCGCTACCTGCCCCTTCCAACAGATCTCTTGTGATCTGATCACTGACCTTCCCCTCTCCGGCTTCGATTCTCTCTTGGTCGTGGTCGACCATGGGCTTACAAAGAGGGTAATTCTCTGCCCTACCAAGAAGTCTGTCAATGCATTGGGAATCACTGCCCTCTTTTTCCACAAAGTCTTCTGACAATTTGGTCTATACGACAAGATCATCTCTGACAGGGGACCCCAATTTGCATCCGCCTTTGCAAAAGAGCTCGGAAATCTTCTGGGATACGAACTCGCCCTCTCCATCGCCTACCACCCACAAACAGACAGAGAGACAGAACGCGTAAACCAAGAAGTCGAAACCTACCTCCGCATCTTCTGCAGAGCCAACCCTGCAGCTTGGGCAGAATACATCACCCTCGCCGAATTCACGCATAATCACTGCCCTCATTCCATCACCAACCAATCCCCGTTCTATCTCATGATGGGATATGAACCCTGTCCTTTTCCCACAATCATTTCGGACTCTTCCATCCCTGCTGTAGAATCCTGTCTCAAGTTTCTCTCCGCAGCACGAGAAGAAGCACTCGCCTTCCATGAACTCACCTGCCAGACTATGAAGGCCAGGAACTGGAGAACCTTCAAGCCATTCAAAGTTGGCGACAAAGTCTGGCTCGAAGGACATAATCTCAAACAATCCCTCCCTAATCCTAAATTCGCCGCAAAACTAGAAGGACCTTTCACAATCACCACAGTCCTATCTCCTATCACATACAAACTCTGACTCCCACAGGCATGGAAAATTCACAACATGTTCCACGCTTCTCTTCTATCTCCCTATCATGAGAACCCCGTCCACGGCCGGAACTACCCTTCTCCGCCACCGGATCTCATTGATAATGAAGAACATTACGAGATTGAAAAGATTCTTCAGCACAAAGGTGCCCCATCTCGGAGGCAGTACCTGGTCCGATGGAAGGGCTATTCCGCAGAAGAAGACTCATGGCTTCCAGAAGTGGAGTTTGCCAATGCCAAGGAAATCCTCCAGGACTATAAGAAAGCTCTGCGGTGTCTCCATTAAGCCCATCTCCCTTGACCACCAACCACCATGAACGCCTCCCACATCCCCACCTCTGCTCTCCCCTTCGTCATGCATGGTGAACTCGTCTACAATCCCTCCCCTGTCACTGACACTCCCCTCAACAGCGCCCTCCTTGACTCTCGTCTCGTCACCACCCTTGATCGTGTCATCGCCCCCAATTCCCCACTCAACTGTCTTTGTAATGTCTATACCCACCACATGGCCATGCGCAATGCCATCATTGGCCTCACTGAACATATTCCCGTGGACTCAAATATTCGTGCACTCCTCACTCTCTTACAATGATCAGACCTCCGCCTTCACAACTCTCTTCTCGCTGCCCTCACTCAACTAGGACTAGGCAGTGCAGTTCAACAGATAGATGCTGTCCTTCGGGACTTTGGAAACGAATCCCCCACGCTCCCTTTCTTCCTCGCGATTAACAACATCATCCCCCTATAACTTCAGAAGAGACCGCCACCAATCAGGAAGACGAACCCCTCTCTGATTCCCACCTCCGGTATTGGCAGGCTTGCCTACATTGTCACCGATTGAGCCATAACAAACTCCATTGCAAGCGATATACCTGCCCTAGATGCTCAATCACCACACCAGGTCACACCATCACTAACTGTATGGGACCCGCTTGCAACTCTCTACCGGACTCCTCTCCCGACTCCTCACGATGGAGCACCCCATCTCCTCCTCCCCATCATCATCCTTATCAATGCTCTTCTCGTCGCTTCATTTCCAAAGCCACTCAGTATTCACCACCACCATCTATTCCCGCATCGCCCTCCTTCTCCACTCCTGTTTTATGGACCCCCCCTCATGAACTCTCCTCTTCTATGTTCTCACCCGGAAGAGTTCTTAACTCTCACCCCAACATTGAACAGCTCTCCCCATCCCCATCTCCTGAACCAATTACACCGTTCCTTGACCCCATGGATCCTCACTGCACCATCCTCGAATTTTTGGGCTTTTCTATTAACCATGAAATGTGTCCCCTCGGATATCTGGACTTCCCCGCCCTTCGTCTTCTCCTATTTGTGCAACAAAGCCACATTGATGGTCCACCATTAACTGCCACCTATCATGACCTTGATGGTATCTTTAACTTTCTGCAAGCATACGAGACCTAGGAATGTTTCAATCCCCACGGCCCCTTCTCTTACAATGGCCTGGAACTTCTCCTAGCCCTTCCTACCACTGAGGACCAGATTTGTCAGGAGATAGAATGTTCAGCTGAAACCAGGCAGTTTCTTGGACGGGAGTAGAAAGGGGGTAGTGTTACGATTCCTTTTTCTTCCTCTTCACACGCTTCACTTTTTCCTTGCATCCTCACCCAGTCACATTGTGTATCACATGGATGCCATTTCTGTTGAGTCATCATGTCTTACACATGAGACTTCTCTTCCATTCCATGGCCTTCTTCTCTTCTCATTGACTCATTTCATCCTTGTCATACCTTGCTTCTTTTTCTCATTGACTCATCGCTTATGACCCTTATCTTTGATATGCTATCGACACAGCTTGGTCTGTGCACATCCCTGATACCTATATAAACCCGAGTACTTAGGCCTGTATTCCCTAAGCTAGTCTTGCTCAATCTAGCCTCATTACCTTGGAACCTCTAGATCCACCAAGTGAGCCTTGCTCCTTGGCCGGCCCCTCAAACCTTGAAACCACCTAGCGACCTCAATCCTAGTGCGGCCTTTACCTCGACCCGCTAAGCGACTACTGTCCTTGTGGTATACCTTGCCATCACTGAACCCACCAACTAGACTTTGAGTCTACGTTTGACACTACCCGCGCTGAACGTAACACCCACCAGCTACATAGTGACACCTGCCATCCTCGGCTGCTGTTGATGCATCAACCGTAAGCATTGATGCTTGCCCTCCTATGCCCTCACTACATCCTGGCACTGTGGTACAAGCAGTTCAATGGACACATACTACTTGCCAATGGTCTGATCTGTTTCAATTCCATGACTTTGCCTTCCAGCCACTCTACAATGTTACAAAGCAACCTTGAGAATGTATGCATTGTTGGAAGAAAATGGATTGGGATGCCTGGTCTGGTGTAGTGCATTAGAGATGACTTTAGGGGGGGGTGAGCATTGAGGACAGCAAGAGAGGTGGATTGCTGTGGGGAGGCATGGGACAGGCTGCCCATGTGCAAGGTATGTGATAGGCACCTCCAATGGATTTGATGGCATGTTGAAGTGCAAGGAGGGGATCACTAGTTGAGTCCTTGTTGTATACAGACCACCGAGGTGGTGGCAGAGGTTGCACCTATGGTTCCCGATTTGTAAGCCTTACTAGACATGTCCCTCCACCATCATTGACTTGAAAATTGGAGAGATTTATGGTGGAATCTCTCTGAGTGAGTGACCTGTATCTGAAAATCGAGCTAATCAGTGGTGGGGTACCCTAAGCTAGAGTACTAGTGCCTTTGTGTGCATTGATCTGTTGTCTGCTGTGAGCTCGACCTGCCCTGTCTGCTAGACTTGGAGAATGAACTGACAAATAGCCTGAGATGATCCTAGATAGGTGAGGTGAGTGATTGAAGAGGACAGTGGCTAGAAACCTACCCACAGGATATTGATTATCAAGCATTAGCAAAGACCAGTACTGAAAGTGGACAGACAAGTGTGAGAGGCTTGTCATTTACTGTACCATCTGGTCTACTATTATTCAGCCATTTTTTATCATCTAGTTGCTTCTGTTCCTTGTCCTGCCCATGTCTTGGCCTATTTCAAGCCCTTCACACTGGCCCACATGTTCCATGCTCACTCACTGACATCATCCAACTGTGTGCATGGTTATTGGAATTGACCTGAGACCTATGTGCATGTTGAGGGAGTTGTGGTTGTCTGTTGTTGAATTGATCATCTCCATTCTGCAGGATGACAGCTCCCGCTTGGACCACACATCTGGTGGTGTCCAATGTCAAAATTCACTATCCTTCCATTCCATACAGCAGGTCTGTATCTCAAAGTCCTTGTATGTTTCCTCCCTCTTGATCACAGGTGCACATGGTCTCAAAGGCAGGCCTGCAATGGCTCTGGGACATTGAACATGGTGTCCTTGGACAGGGAAGCCCAAGTGCAGATACAGGCCTTGGTGAGCTCCTCATAGTTGAGCTCTAGCTGAACAAAATCCTCTCTGAGACCAGCATGTACCCCAAAGTGCAATTTGACACCACTGCTGGTGACATGGTGACAATCCAAGAGGCTGTATAGGTATTTTGGGTCCATCACTAGGTCTGTATTGTCTGTCACAGCATGCAGCACCTAGAGAGGCTGTTCATGTCATGGCTTGCAATGGGAGATGGCAAGCTAATACTAATGCATGTCCTCCAGGAGCACTATGCAAACTTGGAGTTTGCATTCCTATCTGCGTGCCATATTGCATTGAGATTTGCATCTAGGCTAGACGAGGTGCTCTCTCCACACTACCAACCCCCTCAGGATGTTATGCAGGGTGTACCTCGAGTGGTTGAGACTAGGTTCCAATGGGCAGGACACTCACGAAGAGGTATGACTCAGCCCAAAGGACAAAGACTATACATTGCTTGGAACAGACTAAGAACTAGAGGGCCTGAAGGTGATGAAGAGCTAGGATGCCTGAGGAGGCCTGAGGGACTAGGAATGACTCAAGAGTACGCATAAGCATAGAATATCGTAGAATGCGATGGAAATCGGAAGAGAGGTAAGCAATGATGACAATCATTGCTGTGGAAGACTAAGCATAAAAGACAAAGACGAAGGAAGAGCTAAAGTGGTAAGATGCTCACATGGGAGCCGCTCATGATGATAACAAAGTGGAGGTAATCATAGAAGTACATCCCAAAGATAGGAGAACGTTGAGAGCAAAGTAGAGAAAGAAAGAAGGTACCATGAAAGATAAGGAAAACTGTAACATTACCCCCTTCGTACACTCAAGCTTGTTACAATCATAGATGAGCACGCGGATTTTCCTAATCTTTCTCCGGTTGATCTTCCTATTATTTCGACTAGTTCTTTGATCACTGAGTTGGACAGCCTCTGGCTCGATGACTCGCCTATACCCGGCTTTCTATTCCACTCCGCAGCCGGATAGGTTTCCTTCGGTTTCTATGTTATCACTGATCGCAGTTGCGCCACTGTACTTTCCCACATTCCTCTTCGGGCACGACGCGACTTACACCTTCCATATTTGGCCACGCTTACACTTCCCCTATCTCACGGACGCTTACTCCTCCAATCGCATTCGTCCGCGGTTGCATGTCCCTTCCCCATTCACACTAGGTATCTCATGTCTACCCTAGAGCGTGTACAGCTATGCCTAGGTATTTATACGCGCCCTGTACTTGTAGTTTCTCCAGTTAGTTCTGTGCAATACATGCATAGTTTCTACCTGTCCATGAGTCCTCGTGAGGATAGTGAGATCCCCTTCCCATTGATAGTCTCGCACCACTTGTTGAGTGTGCGCTCGACAGTTAGGTTCTGTGCATTAGCATAACATCAGGTGGTGGAGTGGGAAAGGAGGGTCCATGCGCTTCAGTGGAGCAGTGCGACGATAGAAGGGTGGTGTGGAAGACATTGTGAATTTTCTATGAGGGTGGGAGATGGAGACAATAGGTGAGTGAAGATAGGACCTGGGAGATTTCAAAAGGTCTGAGACGTTTCAGGGCAAGTTTTCTAGAGGGATAAGGAATGCGGAGATTGGTCACTTCTAACCAGACCTTATCTCCAACCTTCCAGGAGATGAACTTCCATGTGATGTGTTGGGTCATTAGTTGTCAGGCTGATTCATGGGCTGCTAGAGATTCCTTTCTAGATTCTTCCAGGTGGGAAAGGTGATTGGTGAGAGTGGGAATGAACATGGTTCCTAGAGAGGGGTAGGTGTGGGGTTCATAGCCGAGCATAAGGGAGAAAGGGGACACTTTGGTGGATGAGTGGGGGGAGGAGTTGTGTTGGAATTCAGCGGTGGTGATGAATGAGGACCAGGTGTTTGGCTGGTTGGTGCAGAAAATGCGTAAATAAGTTTCAATCTCTTGGTTGACCCATTCCGTTTGTCTGTCCGTTTGTGGGTGATAAGCAGTGGAAAGGCAGACATTGTAATGGAGGAGGTGGGCAAGTTCTCAAGCGAAGGCAGAGGCGAATTGTGGGCCACGGTCAGAGATAATAGAGTCGTGGAGACCGAACCTTTTGAACACATGGTTGAAAAGAGTAGGGCAACTCCTGCAGCATCAATGGTTTTCGTACAAGGGATAAGGATTACCCCTTTCATAAGGCTGTGGTTGACCACGACCAGTAAGGAATTGAACCTGGAGGATAGGGGGAGGTCAGTGATGAGATCCATGGAGAGCTGGCAGAAAGGGAGTGTGGTGGTTGAAGGGATCAGAGTGAGCAGGGGAGTGGTAGGGTGGGTGTTTGCTTTGGACTGTTGGCAAAGAGCACATCCCGCAATAAAATGCTTGACAAAGATGGAGAGGCTGGGCCACTAGAAGTCATGTTCGAGGAGAGTCTTGGTATGGAAGAAACCCATATGGCCAGTGGTGGGGGATAAGTGAAGGGCATGTAGGAGAGTGGATCGAGAGGCTGGGGGTACATACATATGATGATGATAGTAGAGGTGGCCATTGTCGAAAGACCAATCTATGAGGGTAGAGTGAGGAAAGAGAGGAGATCCTTCCTGAAGACTGTGTAATGTGCAAAGGATGAGAGGATCCGAAGCAGTGGATGAGTGAATGGATTGAGCTAGGGAAAGATCCAGGGCTTGGATAATCTGGGGGTTGGGGAGGATGGGAGTGGAGGCATTATCTAAAGTAGTATTGACTGAGTCCTTTCGAGAGAGAGCATCAGCTGGGGTCATGTGAGTGCTGGGGGTGACCTGCCAGATGAGGTCAAAGTCCTGGAGAAAGAGAGACAAATGGGCTTGGCGACAAGAAAGTTTGCGAGGGTCTTTGAGGTATGAGAGGTTCTTGTGGTCAGTGAGGATGGTGACTTGGTGGGAGGTTCCTAAGAGGTATTGACACCATTCCTGAAGAGCAAGGATAACGGCAAGGAGTTCCCAGTCATAGATGTCATAATTCTGTTTGGCAGGAGCGAAGGTTTTGGAGAAATAGGCACAGGGATGGAGGTCACCATTGGAGTTGGTCTGGAGGAGAACTGTGCCTGCTGCAAGAAGGGAGGCATCAGTCATGATAGAAAACGGTTTGGAGGCATCCAGGAAAGCGAGGACGGGTGATGAGGAGAATTGTTGCTTGAGGGTGTCGAAAGCTTGTTGGAGGGGAGTCCATTGCCAAGGCTCATCCTTGCGAGTGAGGAGAGTGAGGGGAGTGACGAGGTCAGAGAATCCAGGGATGAACTTGCAGTAAAAGTTGGCAAATCCGAGGAATGAGTGAATACCCTTGACAGAGGTGGGGGGTTCCCAAATGTTAATGGCCTTGAGTTTAGTTGGATCCATCTTGATATGTCCTTGACCGATGATAAGACTGAGATATTCTATTTGTGGAACGTTGAAGAAGCATTTGGAGATTTTCAGTGAAAGACCATGTTCATGGAGGTGGAGGAGAACTCATCTGGTGCAATCATGATGAAGTTCTAGGTCATCTTTTGTGTGAATACCAATATTGTCCATGTAGATCTTGAGCCATTGTTCTGAGATCATATCAGCGAAGATGTGATTCATGAATGCCTGGAAAGTTAGGGGTGCATTGTTGAAACCGAAGACATTACCGTGGGTTCAAAGAGGCCAAGGGGGGTGATGAAAGCTGCTTTCCATTGATCTTCCTCATGGAGACAAATGTTGTTATATCCCTAGCAAACATCAAACTTAGTGAACAGTGTGGAGTCCTTCATATCGTTGATGAGTTCGGAGATAAGAGGAAGTGGATAGGCATTGTGGATGGTATGCGAGTTGAGGTACCGGTAGTCCTAGCAAGGTCGAAGTGTACCATCCTTCTTGGGAACAAAGAAGAACAGGGAGGCCTGGGGTGATTTTGATGGGACTATCCGACCAGTTTTGAGGTTCTCTTCAATGAAGGTTCGACAAGCTTCATGTTCTGCAGGGTTGAGAGGGTAAATCTTGGTGATCTTTGGGACAAAGGATGGTTTCAGTTCAATGGCATGGTCAAAGGGATGATGAGGAGGTAGAGTGCTGAACATCCTTTCGGAGAAGACATCAGCGAATTCCTTGCACCAGGAGGGGACCTCTTGTTCCTGAGGTTTCTCCTTTTGAGCTGATTCCATGGACAGGGTGATCTTGCTGAGGTGTTCTGGGTATTGGTCTTTGTGGTCCTTCCTCCCAGGCAGACTCTAATGAAGAGGTACCACAGTATCTGGGAGGGTGAGGGTGTTGGCAGACCAGTCAATGAGGGGGTTTTGTTTCTTGAGCCAGGTCATGCCCAAGATTATGTGAGGAGATCTGAGAGAGGTGACGAGGAAGGTGACCATGTCAGAGATTCCAGAGAAGGTGATGTTGGTGGTGATGGTGTATTTGATGGTTCCTTGATGGTTGGGTGTTCCATCAACGTTGTAGGCAGTGAGGGGTTGGGGGAGTCGTCTGATGGCTGAGCGAAGGTGAGGGACCAAGGAGGTGTCAATGAAATTGCTGGTGGCACCACAATTGATGAGAGCAGTGGTGTCGATGCTTTGAGATCTCGCTTGTAAGTGGACGGGGAGGCACATAGTTTGTTCATTGGAGAGTCCTACTAATACAGCTGAGATATCTAGGGAAGGAGACATCATTACTTCTTCCCTTACTAAAAACCCAAGGGGGATTCTTCCCTGGGGGAATTGTCAAAGCAAAGCTTAAGGGTTTGCAAAATCTTGCCCTCATCTTTTCCAGAGGAGTGGAGGTTGTTGATGTGGGTCTCTAGAGCGGTGGGGGTCTTGGCTGGGGGAGGAGCACTCGATGGGGTGACTGTGGTAGTGGCTTGGACTTGTTGGGGTCTTGGCTGGAGGAGGAGCGCTCAGTGGGGTGACTGTGGTAGTGGCTTGGACTTGTTGGGGTCTAGGACGATTGGCAGCAGTTGAGGCATTTGAGGAGAAGGTGTGACATTGCTGTGCATTGTGGCCCTTCTTTCTGCAGCGGAGACAAAGGCCCTCTCTAAAACAGTGGGCTCTTTCAGCAGGGGTGAGTTTGGAGACACAGATAGCATCCACATCCATGGTGTTGGGGTCTGAGGTGGAGGAGCGAGGGGAGAACAATGAGGGGTGCTTGTGGCCTTTGTGAAGTGCAGCGATACGAGCCTTCTAGGCATGGAAGGTTTTCACCTTCTCAATCCATTCTTTAACTGTGGTGGGAACAACAGTCATAGAGAGGATCATGATAGCGAGCTGTTGGTCTAGTCCAAGGGAGAACATGTCAATGAGGATATCGTCCTCAGAGATGCCAGTCTTGGCCAAAAGGTTCTGGAACTCAGTGATGTATCATTGGAATCCATTGTCAATCTCGCTATCAGGGTGTTTGAAGGACTTCTGGATGAGTGTGGAAAGTTCTGTGCATATGGTGGCTTTGGTGTCAAAGGGATAGAAGGTAGACTCGAAGTTTTTGACAAACTTGTCAAAAGTTTTCTCAGTGGAAGTGATCTTGGGGTCGCTCATGTGGTTGAGTCACATCTCGGAGAAAGAGACTCCTTGTCTCTTACTCATCTTGTTTAAAGTGGTCAGGACTTTGTGTTTGTCTTTAGAATAAAGTGTGGGGTTGATAGTGAAATAACCCTTCATGGCTTTGATCCATTGGGTTGTGCCAGTGGGTTCTCCAGAAAAATCTGCAGGGAGAGCGGCTTTGAGTTCTGTCATGATGACTGGGGGTACTGGGACTGGGGGTGCTGGGGCTGGTGCTGGGGCTGGGGGTGCTGGGGCTGGGGTTGGGATAGGTCTTTGGGATCGTGAGGGTGTGAAGACTGGGGGTGTTATGGGACTAGGGTTACTGGGGTACTGGGAGGCAAAAAGCCTGTGACAATGTCTGGAGGTGGGGAGCCGGGGTTACTCTTGGGTACGAGGGGTCGATGGAGGTGTCGACACAAACTCCTTGTCTGAGGACTCTGGGGCTGTGATGCGAGGTATGATGTCTGGGGTTGTCCTACTCCTAGATAGGAGGAACACAGGAGATTCTCGATCTTTTGTTATGCAGGGTGTACCTCAAGTGGTCGAGACTAGGTTCTGATGGGCAGGACACTCATGAAGAGGTACGACTCAGCCCAAAGGACAAAGACTATACATTCGTTGGAATGGACTAAGAACTAGAGGGCCCAAAGGCAATGAAGAGCTAAGATGCCTGAGGAGGCCTGAGGGGCTAGGAATGACTCAAGAGTATGTGTATATTGCGCAGATCGAGAATAGAAATACAAAATGAAGAACTAAAGGTTTATATACTTGAAGAAAAGGTGCATGGACCAAGCAGTGCAAAGAGACGCGTAAGCATAGAATATCGTAGAATGCGATGGAAATCGGAAGAGAGGTAAGCAATGATGACAATCATTGCTACGGAAGACTAAGTGTAAAAGACAAAGATGAAGGAAGAGCTAAAGTGGTAAGATGCTCACACGGAAGCCACTCATGATGGTGATGAAGTGGAGGTAATCGTAGAAGTACACCCCAAAGATAGGAGAACGTTGGGAGTGAAGTAGAGAAAGAAAGAAGATACCATGAAAGATAAGAGAAACCATAATACAGGAACCTGTTATAATCATAGATGAGTGCACAGATTTTCCTAATCTTTCTCCGGTTGATCTTCCTCTTACTTCGAATTGTTCTTTGATCACAGAGTTGGACAGCCTCTGGCTCGATGACTCGCCTATACCCGGCTTTCTATTCCACTCCGCAGCCGGATAGGTTCCCTTCAGTTTCCACATTACCGCTGATCGCAGTCATGCCACTGTACTTTCCCACATTCTTCTTTGGGTGCGACGCGACTTACACCTTCCATATTTGGCCATGATTACACCTCCCCTATCTCACGGACGCTTACTCCTCCAATTGCATTCGTCTGTGGTTGCGTGTCCCTTCCCCATTCACACTAGGTATCTCACATCTACCCTAGAGCGTGTACAGCTATGCCTAGGTATTTATACGCGCCCTGTACTTGTAGTCTCCCCAGTTAGTTCTGCGCAATACACGCATAGTTTCTACCTGTCCACAAGTCCTCGCGAGGATAGTGAGATCTCTCCTTCCGACAAGTCTCACACCACCTGTTGAGTGTGCGCTTGACAGTTAGGTTCTGCGCGTTCGCGTAACAAAAGAACTAACTCGTCCCTCCGCCCCTGCTATCTAGCAGTAGGGCAAGAACTATCCAACATGGCATTTCGAGCACCATCCAAATCTTCTGACGAAGATTACATCCCACCAGAGGAGGAAGAAATCTCTCACTCTGAGATAGAACATCAGCGATCACCCTCACCTCCCCCTGCCCGACGACACGTATCTGGTAGACCCCCAGCCAACCCATTATTCGGACAATGACGTAGACGCCCCTCCGTCACCCCAGACTCCATACAAGCTTCCCCCGGACGCCTTGCACCTCCAGTGCTTACCCAGGAAGAATCTTATGAGGACATCTTCATCTCTACCCCAGTCCAGAATATCCCTCCCAGAATCACCGTTACTCCATATCCACCCATGCCTTCCACTTCTGCCCGACCAGTAACTCCTGAACCTTTTGAGGAGGAACACAAGAAGGCAGAAAGACGAGCGGGCTTACCCATGGACTTCTCCGGAAATGAGTCCGACGCTACCAGGTGGCTCCTATCTATGGAAGCATACTTCCTTATGAATGAGCACATCTATAATGACGATGCCTCCAAAATCCTCACTACCCTCAATAAGATAAGTAAAGGATGAGGAGTGGTCTTCGCTGAGTCTTGGTACCTCAAGACACCTACAGCCACCTGGAACACTTTCGCCAATGCTTTCAAAGCCGCCTTTGTCCCTGCAGGAGAAAAGGAGAGAGCTTGCAATGATCTATATGAACTACGACAACATGACTTCCCGGAACCGACCGAGGAAAAGATGCCAGCACATGCGAAGAGAGGAAACTTCAATGCTTATGCTGCCACCTTTAGATTAAAGGTTGGCAAGAGTGGTCTTACTGAAGACCATCACGACATTCTGATCGATGTCTTACGGAGAGGGGTAGACCATAAGCTGGCCGAAATGATGACCACGCTTAATCCTCAACCAGCAACTTGGGAAAGTTGGCTGGAAGCCGCGCAAAGGTTTAACGAGAACCTGTTGCGCCTTAGAAAGATCCAGGACCCAAAGAGATTCCTGCCTCTCCCCTATGGAGGAGGATCTAGCCGAGCAGCAAGGGACCCCAACGCCATGGAGATCGACACGATTCACCTCACTCCAGTGGAACGAGCTGAGCATATGAAGAACAACAAATGCTTTGTATGCCACAGGGTGGGATGCCGATCCACCAATCATTGAGGAGGATCCAGGACCACTCCCCCTCGTCGCTTCCCTCCGAAGCAATGAGTCAACGCAGTAGAATCCTCCACGGATGCCTTAGGAGAGTTCATTCAGAACACAGATCTCCCTCAGGACGAATTACTTCGCATTCTGAAACTCTGCACCCCTGATCCTGCAGAACAAGTCTGCATGATTCATATTGCCAAACCATCGGGTTTTTAGAAGGGAGGGAAGTAGCAATGTCTTCTCCTCCCCACGTCATTGTTACGCTTGGCGCAGGTAGCGTCGAGCGTAGACTCAAAAGCCTGGTCGTTGGTTCAATGGTTCAAGGGGAAACCGCAAGGACAAGAGTCGCTTAGCGGGTCTAGGTGATCTTCCTAGGAGCAGCGCTCGCTA
>JBBPLS010000220.1:0-36372 GCA_038089895.1 Boletellus ananas | reverse complement strand
CGCTTAGCCCTTAGTACATGCTTTCATTGATACACCAACACTTTGTTTATATGTGTTTGTCCCCCAGAGTTATTCAATGAACAATCAAAAAGTGCAAAACATTGGGACAATTTTGTGAGTCACTGTAACATCCTTCCTACCAGAGTGGAACTCCTCACCGGAGTTGCCAGTGGTAGTGGGGTCTGGTGTTGGTGATGTTGAACAGAATGGGTCTGAATGTCTGGCAAGGCTGCACCTAGGACAAAGGCACTGTGGACAAGCATATTGGGGATGCCTGGGAGCAGAAAGGTGGCAGTAAGGGCAGCGGTAACATCGACAATTGGATCTATAGTGAGTAGTGGCCCCACAGGTGAAGCAAAGCAACTGCCCCCTTCAAGATGCCCTAGACTTAGAGGAGGAGGATTGATTGGAGGAGCTGTCCCGCCCATCCTCATCATGTAGTCCACTAGGGATTGAGCTTGACCCTGTGGTGCTTCATTCATGGCTAGGAGGGCTATGGTGAACCAGCTTTGGAGAGAGGTGAGCTTGTCGGGTGTAAACTCAGACATGGGTGGGTTGCAGAGGCAGGACAGGAATTGGGGGGTAGGTTGAGTTGGGGGTGCTGGGGTCCAGTCTGGGAGTGTCTGGACAAACTGGGACAAAGTTATGTGACGGGGTAGGTACCTGCGGGGTGGTTGGTTGCATCGTATGTCCTGGGGAAAGTTCTCCATCCCCAGTGGTTCTATCCACATGAACCCATTGGTTGGAAGAGCTTGACAAGTTGGGAAAGAGGTAAAAGCATTGTTCATCCTCTGTGAGGAGGGAGAGTTGGAGTTGTAGATGTGGGAGTACCAACTCCCTGGGGAGGTCATGAATCGCCCATGGAAGTCCCACAAGTAACACAAGGTCACTGATTGTTTCCCATGCTGAGGCGACTGATGAGCAGGCAACTTTGGCATTTACTTCTACCCAGGTGTCATCTTCATAGGAGAGGTGAGGGAGGAGAGCGACAAGGGAGCGCTGAGTGATAAAGTAGAATCCAGAGAGGTGAATGACAATTGGCAAATAAAATGATTCCTGAAAGAATGGAATGTCTTCTAGAGCAAAAACAATAGCAGGATCTTGTAGAAGGTCGAACAGAAAATTGACCAGCTGAGGGCAAGTGAGACAATTAAGACAAAGCAGTGGATTGTCCCCTGCAGCCAGAGGGTGAGATAGGGGTTGCATAGGAAGGACAGCATTACGTAGATGTCTGCCAATCAGCTGGTAATGTGGCAGATTGGAAAGGATGAAGTCTAAATAAAGCCAAAAAGGATGGGTAGAAATATTATTGGGTGAATGTGGGCGGTCACCAGGCATTTCCCAAGGCTGATCCCCATCCCCTGTTGTTCTCATTTGCCACATCAGGGAATTCAATCAAAAAACACCATGCTTGTGTGCAGTCTATGATGAGAGTAGGGATGGGTGGTTGGTCCTGGATGGGCTGGTCCCAGTTTTGGGAGTGGTGTTGGTATAAGATGGTAGTGGGAGTGAGGGCATAGCGAGTGTTGACTCTTCGGAAAACAAGGCAGCGATGGGTGTCCCACAGACAAAGAAGAACTAAGATGAAAGGGAAGAGAATAAAGGTGGAGGAAATCAGGAGAAATGAGGCAACGAAGGGGGGAATGGTAAACATAACACTATTTAAGTAAGCCAGACTGGGTGCTATGTTCTCTTTCTTCTTCAGCTGGTTGGGGGAAAATCCTTGGGTTGTGCAGCCTTATATGCCAGAAGGAGTTTGTGGGAATCTGTCAGATTGTGTTCTGGTTCCCATGTGTTTTCAGTGGATGAGTAACCCTTCCATTGGATCAAGTACTGCCTTTGTACTGCAGTACCTCAATGAGCAAGAATTTGATCTACCTCATATTGGTCTTCTCTGTCAATGTGTTCGGATAGAGGGTTGAGGTAATTAGGTCCATGTTTGGCAGTTTCCTTATAGGGATACAACAAGTTGGCATGGAATACCGGATGTATCTGCCAGGTTGGGGGAAGTTTCAGTTTGAATGTGACTGGGGATAGAACCTGGATTATCTCAAAAGGGCCTTCTCTTTGTGGAGAGAGCTTCCTAGAGGCATAGTGTAGCTTTAGGTTGTGGTTGTCTAGCCATACCTTATCACCCACTTTCCATGGTTTGTAAGAAGATCGGACCCTTTCTGACATCACCTGTCATGCCACCTGATGGGCCTGCTGCACTTCCTCTCAGGCAGTGTTGAGGATAGTAAGCCATTGCTCGAGGGCAGGTAAGAAGGTTTGTCCAATGGCCAGATATGCTCTGGGTTTGTAACCCATCATTAGTGAGAAAGGGGTTTGCTTGGTCATGGAATGGACTGCAGAATTGTGTGTGAATTCCACCATGGGAAGGAGGTCAGACCAGGTGTGGGGTTGTCCTTGGTAGAAGATTCAGAGATATGTTTCTAGTTCCTGATTGACCCATTCCATTTCTCCATCAGTTTGGGGATGGTAAGCAGTGGAAAGGGTGAGGTCATATTGTAGAAGATGGAAGAGTTCTCTGGCAAATGCTGATGCAAATTGGAGGCCTTGATCTGAAATGCATTTATCATGTAGGCCAAAGTGAGGGAATACGTGTTTGAAAAAGAGGGTTGCCATACCAGTGGCATCAATTGACAAGTGGCAAGGGAGGAAAATTACCCCCTTTGTGAGGCCATGGTTGACCATGACCAGTACAGAGTCAAACCTGGAGGAAGGGGGAAGTGGGGTGATGAGATCGACAGACAGTTGCTGAAAGGGGCAGGTAGCCATGGATGGAATGGGGGCCAATGGAGGAACAGTTGGGTGGGTGAGCACCTTGTTGGCCTGACAGACAGTGTAACCAGCAATAAAATGACAAAGGAACATAGAGAGGCCTGGCCACTAGTAATCCCTCTGAACAAGATGGAGGAGATGGAAGAACCCCCCATGTGCACCCGCTAGGGATTCATGGAGTGTCCATACTAGGGAGAGGCAGGCCGGTTCGGAGACATAAAGCTGGTTGCAGAGGTATAGCAGCCCTTCCGTAAAATGCCAGTCCTGCTGAGAGGCCCTGGGTAACAGTGAGTGGCCTTGGTCCAGAGCTGCCAGGGCATCCACCATCAAAGGATTGGATGGGGTGGAGGATGCAATCTTCATAACAAGTGCAGTATCCAGGGCACAAACAAAGTGGGCAGTAGACAACAAGGTGACATCTTGATTATCATTGTGGACATCCACATCTGGTAGGTGGGACAGTGCATCAGCCAGACCCATAGCAGTCCCTGGTATGTGGTGAAACACCAGATCAAGGTCTTGCAGGAACAGCATCCAGTGAGCTTGGCATTGAGAGAGCTTATGTGGTTGTTTGAAATAGGCAAGATTTTTGTGGTCAGTGACAATGGTGACCTTATGAGCAGTTCCTGTAAGATAGTGATGCCATTCCTCCAAAGCACAAATGACCGCAAGTAGCTCCTGATCATAGATGTCATAATTACGTTCTTCCAGGGCGAAAGTCTTGGAAAAATAGGAGCAAGGGTGAAGATCACCATTTGTGTCCTTTTGCATAAGGACAGCTCCCGACACCACAGGGGATGCATCAGTTATAACCCAAAAGGGGTTGGCTGGGTTGGAAAGGCAGAGGATTGGTTTTGTGGTGAATGCATCTTGGAGAGCTAAGAAGGCCTCTTGACAGTCAGGGGACCAGTCCCAATAGGTGGACTTTTTAGTGAGATCGTGGAGAGGTCGGCTTAGGGTGGAAAAATTCAGGATGAATTTGCAGTAGAAATTGCAAAAGCCAATGAAAGATTGCACTGCCTTTACAGACTTCAGTGGCCTTGTATAGCAAAGAGTTTGGCAGGGTCCAATATTATTTGCCCAGGGCATACTATCATTCCAAGATATTCCACCTCAGAGATGTTGAAGAAGCATTTGGAGAGCTTTAAGAAGAGGTTGTGCTCCCTCATATGCTGAAGAACTCGTTGAGTCTGCTTGTGATGTGTAGACTGATCATCGGAGTGAATGATGAGGTCATCCATGTAGATGATGAGCCATCCCTCTGCTACCATATTGTGGAAGATGTCGTCCATGAGTGCCTGGAAGGTCGGAAGAGAGTTACACATGCTGAAAAACATAATGAGGGGCTCAAAGAGGCCAAAGGGGGTGATGAAGGCAGCCTTCCACATGTCCTCAGGTTTAATTCAGACGTTGTTATACCCCCATCAAATATCCATTTTGGTGAAGATCGTCAATCCTCTCAGTTTGTCCATCAATTCTGAGATTAGAGGAAGTGGGTATGCATTTTTAATGGTGTGTTCATTGAGATATCTGTAGTCCTGGCAGGGTTAAAGTCCTCCATCCTTTTTTTGAACAAAGAAGAATGGGGAAGCTTAGGGAGACTTGGAGGGCTTGATTTTCCTGGATTTCAGATGTTCATCGACAAACTCTTTGCAGGCTTCCATTTCTTTTGGATTTAATGGATAGATTTTCACGACTTTTGGTACAAAATAAGGGGTGAGGTCCATGGCATGGTCATAAGGTCTGTGTGGGGGGAGTTCACCCAGTTTTGGTTCTCCGAAGACATCTGCGTAAGCTTGGTATTCTGCAGGTAAAGGTTGTTCCTCTACTTTGTTTTGCTGGGCCAATTTGGTGGAGATGGTAAGCTTCCCAATCTTGTGTAGTAGTGCTTTCTGGTATAGTGTCTCATTATGGATTTCTGGATCGAGATTTAGATATTGTAGTAAATATTGTTGGGAGATGTGATCCTGATCTTTGGCTTTAGATTGATTGGGAAGAGTGATCATTCCTGTTGCCCAATCTATGTTAGGGTTCATCTTGCATAGCCAATTGATCTCTAGGATGACTCCTTCATTTCCACAGTCTATGACCAAGAATTGTTGATCCTTCATAAGGTCCCCAATTGTTAATGTTAATATGATATAATGGCAGATCATGCCATTTCTATTGTCGGTGCCATCGATGTTGTGTGCTTGAATTGGGGTTTTTAGGCAGATCATACACCATTGGTTTGCTCATGCAAGATGTTTGTTGACAAAGCACCCTGTAGTACCACTATCCACTAGAGCAGTGGTTGCAATGATTTGGGTGGCTCCAGGTTCATTCAGATGAATAGGGAGTTTGATTGCTCTAGAGTGAATACCTGATACAAATACAGGAGCAATGGTATGAGGAGGAGAAGACATTGCTACTTCCCTCCTCCTTAAAAACCTAAATCATTGTTGACACACACTGCACGGACTTGTTCCATAGGTTCTGATGTGCATAGTTTAAGGATATGGAGTAGTTCATCTTTGGGAAGATCAGTATTCTGGATGAATTCTCTGAGAGCATCAGTTTGGTTGGTTTCTACTGCGTTTACTTGTTGTTTCTGAGGAAAGCGACAAGTCTTGGAATCTCCTTTATGGTTTGTGGATTGACATCCGATTTTATGACAAACAAAGCATTTGTTGTTTTTCATATGCTCTGCTTGCTCTACAGGGGTGAGCCAGATTGTGTCGATGTCCATGGCATTAGGATCTCACGAGGGTTGTGAGGATCCTCCATAGGTGAGGGGGAGGAATCTTTTAGGGTTGCGAATTCTCCTTAGCCAGAGCAGGTTCTTGTTAAACCACTACACTGCACTCAACCACTTGTCCCAATTCTTGGGTTGAGGATCTAATGTAGCCATCATGTCAGCTAGTTTAGAATCAACTCCTCTTCATAGGATGTCGATCAGGATTTCATCATGGGCTGCAATCAGGCCACTTTTTCCTACTTTCAGCCAGAAAGTAGCGGTATAGGTGTCAAAATTTCCTCTCTTTAGATGTGCAGGTAGTCAACTTTCGGTTGGTTCCAGAAAGTCTGACTGCTTCATTTTGTAGAGGTCATTGTGAGCTCTTTCCTTTTCCCCAACAGGGACAAAGGTGTTGTTAAAGTCTTCCACAAAGAGTGCCCAAGTAGAGATTGGGGCTTTTAGATACCAACTTTTGGCAAACACTCCTCCCCTTCCTTTATTCATCTTGTTCAAGGTAGTGAAGATCCTTGAGATGTTGTCATCATAAATATGGTTGTTCATGGTAAAATAGGCTTCCATGGAAGCAAGCCATCTAGATGCATCAGATGCTTCTCCAGAGAAATCAGCAGGAAGACTGGCACACTGTTCTGCCTTATATTCCTTGGCAGGATCATTCTAAGGGGTTGTAGGAGGCATTGGGATGTCAGGATTGGGGATGATGTTGATCTGTGGGGGTTCGATGGCTAGCATGGGAGTAGAAGGGTCTGTAAAGATGTCTGAGTATCTGTAGTCTTGTTCTTGAGTTAGTATAGGCAGGGCGAGTTGCCCTGGAGATGCTTGGATATGTTCAGGAGTGACTGAGGGTCATCTTCTTCTTTGTCCAAATAAAGGGTTAGGTGGTGGTTGACCAGAGATTCACCTAGTAGCTGGTGGAGGGGAAGGGGTTTGTTGATGCTTGATATGCAGAGGCTTAGTTTTGTGGAAAGTGTGTTCTTCATCACTTGATTCTGGTGCTCAATAGGCCATTGTTGGATAGGTTCTTGCCCTTCTGCTGAGTAGCAGGGATGGAGGGACTAGTTAGTTCTTTTGTTATGCTTTCATGCAGAATCTAACTGTCGAGCACACACTCAACTAGTGGTGCAAGACTATCACAAATCAAAGTTCTCACTATCCTTGCAAGGACTCATGGACAGGAAGAAACTATACATGGATTGTGTAGAACTAACTGGAGAGAATACAAGTATATGGCATGTATAAATACCTAGACAGAGCTGTACATGATTTAGGGCTAGTGTGAGGTGTCTAGTATGAATATGGGGAGACGTGTAACCATGAACGAATGCAGCACAGAGGAGTAAGTGTCCAGTGACAGGAGAAGTGTAACCATAACCAAAATAGGAAGGTGTAAGTCATGTCATGTCAAAAGTGGAGTGTGGGAAAGTCAAAGGGTGCGACTGCAATCAGTAGTAGCAAGGAAACCAAAGGACGACTCATCCAGCTATGGAGAGGAATGGAAAGCTGGGTATGAGCAATCATCCAGCCAGGGGCTATCTGATCCCAGAACGTGATAAAACTGCGAAGAGAAATTAAGTGCATAATCAAAGGGGAGAAATAGGGATGAATCCAGCTGCTGCTCTATGTTTGTAACACTTTCAGATCTTCTCACAACATCAGCATCATCAAGTGTTTCATCACCTCTGCCCCTACTGTATTGTTTGTCATGTATATCCCACTTTTGATGTCTGTCTTCATCAGCACTAATAGGACTGCTTTCATGCATGAGAATTGATCTGCTCCATGGGTTAGGAATGGCTGTACAAGCCAATTCACCTGTTTTCCCTGCAGAAGACAGTTGTTCTATGTGTTGAACTGGAACTCATCCTTGTGTGCAATCAAGTCCAGCCATGCATACACAAAGATTGCTCCCCTCACCCTCTCATCCAATCATGACTTGTACTCCACTGACACTTCCAGGCCACTGCTTTGTCCCTCCTTCACTCATTTGTCCAGTAGCAGTGTCTCCCCAACCATTGTTTTCTGTCAGTCAGGTCAGTTTGCATCCACTCTATTCAGCTTTCCTTTCACCTTGGTTCTACCAGGCTATACCCCATGTCACTCCCATCCTCCATCAGTTGTTCTCCATTCCTCATTCATCCTTTTCACTCATTGTTGAAAGACAGATAAGTGGGGATGAGTTGAGGGGCAATAGGTTCATCCTGTTATGCAGGGCATACCTTGAGTGACTAGGGCTAAGATCTGATAGGCAGGACACTCATGAAGAGGTACAACTCAGCCTGAGGGGACAAAGGACTATATGCCTAGATAGGCAGACCAAAGACTATATGTTGAAGAGAATGGTCTAGGAGACTGAGGGCCTGAGGAGGGCAACAAAGGACTAAGGGCCTGAGGAGGCTGATGAGGGACTGAGAGGACTCAAGAGTATGCATGAATTGCACAGATTGAGAATGGAGACTATGGTACATGGCAGCAGGTATTTAAGTGAAGGGACACATAAGTGTAGAACTTCATGGAATGTGATGGAAATTGGGAACACTAAGCAACTATGACAGAAGTTGCTGCAGAGAAGGCTGTCCATAGAAAGGAACAAAAGAAGAGACTAAAGAAGAAGGACACTCACACAAGAACTGCTTGTGACAATAACAAAGTGAACATGTTTGAAGAAGAACATACCAAAGATTGGGGAGTGACAAGGACAAAGTAGAGAAAGGATGAATATGCCATGAAAGAGAAGGGAAATTGTAACATTACCCCCTTTGTAAACTTGAGCTCCTGGCTTGAAAACCTCAATGTCCATCAGACTGCAAAGATGATCCAGTGTGGAGTGTAGTGGCTTGTTCCACAGTGTAATGTTCAAGTGGACAATCATTGATGAGGTGACCAATCTCATGGCAGTGAGTGCATGTTATTCCAGGGCAAAAGTGGAGTCCATGGCCCCAACACTAACAGTATGAGCGGCAGGTAGTAAGGCAACAGCAAGCAGGATGACCAGGGGCAAGGACATGACAGGAATGGCAGTGATATTCAGGGCAATTGTCTCAATAATGACCCAACAGGTTACATTGGTAGCAATGAGTGGAAGGGGTGGCTGGGGAGCATACCAAAGGGGATTTGATGGTTTGGGTCACTGAAGAGAGGACTCATTGTCCACTAGGGAGAAGGATGACCTGGAGATTGGCATGGTTGCAAGCAAGGATGGATTGGTCTAGACAATAGTCATCAGATGGCCATGGTGGGGATGGAGGAGAGGGTGGAGCGATATCAGAGAGATGAGCAAGAAGAGGGGGAGAAGAAGATGGAGGGGGAATGACTAATGGGGGAGGAGAACATGGCATAGCAGCAATAAGAGAGTGGTATCAGTCACAAGCATCCATGGGCATAGAAAGAAAGACTTATTGAAAGGTGGGGTAAACTAGGCTGGGGTCAAGTCATTCAACAAAAACATGGAAACCATGAAGGTGAAGAAGGGTAAAGACTTGTTTAGGAAGACAATTAATCAGGAGATGGAGGAGAAGACTGAAGTCCATAGGCAAGTCCAAGGGAGCAGATTGAAAGTAAATGTTTGAGTATGAGAAATATCAAAGAAAAGGCATACTAATTCCTACAACACCTTGTCCTCCTGGTATAACAGATCATTTTTGAGGGCATGGATGAGGGCAGGATTTGTGAGAATGCCTACATAGAGTGTGGAAATAGAAGAAGCTGGAAAAAAGGTAGGTTGTACAGGATGCAAGCATAAAGGCGAGGAAATAGAGGCAACAGAGCACAAGGGAGAGGAGGTAGGCAATTGGGAAGAAGACATAGTAAGCATATTGAAAAAGGGGAAGGGAAGTTATGAGAAAAATGGACAAGTGAAGGAAGGCAAGGGACATCAATTTATCATAGGGCATGGGTCTTTTTATAGTTGGAGGGGATGATATGAGCATGATGGAGATTACTTTTGGGTTCACACATATTTTCAGATGCTGAGTAACTCTTCTATGCAGTCAGGTACTGATAGCAACCAGGGGAGCCCTTGTGGGTGAGGATGCCATCAACTTCAAATTCTTCCTTGCCATCAATGACATCAGGTGGGGGAGTGGGAAAGGAGGGTCCATGTGCTTCTGTGGAGCAGTGTAGCAATAGAAGTGTGGCATGGAACACATTGTGAATTTTCTATGAGGGTGGGAGATGGAGGCAGTAGGTGAGTGAAGATAGGACCTGTGAGATCTCAAAGAGACCAATACATTTCAGAGCTAACTTCCTAGAGGGGTATGGGATGCAGAGGTTAGTTGCTTTGAGCCAGACCTTATCTCTGACCTTCCAAGGGGAAAACTTCTGGGTGATGTGTTGAGTCATTAGTTGTCAGGCCAATTCATGGGCTGCAAGGGCTTCCTTTCTAGATTCCTCTAGGTGGTAGAGTCGATTCATGAGGGCAGGGATGAAGGTAGTTCCTAGAGGGGGGTAGGCACAAGGTTTGTGTCCAAGCATAAGGAAGAAGGGAGATGCCTTGGTGGATGAGTGTGGGGAGGAGTTGTGTTGATATTCTGCTGTGGTGATGAAGGTAGACCAGGTATGCAGTTGGTTGGTGCAGAATATTCAGAGGTATGTTTTGATCTCCTGATTGACATGTTCCATTTGACCATCAGTCTGAGGATGATAGGCTGTGGAGAGGTGAATGTCATAGTGGAGGAGACAAACAAGTTCTTGGGCAAATGTGGAGGCAAACTGTGGACCATGATTTGAGATAATGGAGTTGTGGAGACCAAATCATTTGAAGATATTGTTGAAAAAGAGTTGGGCTACTTCAGCTGCATCAATGGTTTTTAGGCAGAGTATTAGAATTACCCCCTTTGTAAGGCCATGGTCAACCACAACCAACAAGGAATTGAACCCAGAGGATAAGGGGAGATTGGTGATGAGGTCCATGGAGAGCTGGTGGAAGGGGAAAGTGGTAGAAGAGGGGATTGGAGTGAGAGGAGGCATAGTGGAATGAGTGTTCACTTTGGACTGTTGACAGAGAGCACAGCTGGCAATGAAGTGTTTGACAAAGGTGGCAAGACCTGGCCACCAGAAGTCTCATTCAAGGAGAGTTTTGGTACAAAAGAATCCCATGTGACCTGTGGTGGGGGAGACATGTGTTACAATTCTCTTTTCTTCATCTTCACATGTCTTACTCTTCCCCTCTACCTTGTCACCTGATCACATTGTGCACCACATGGATGCCATTTCCTTTGAGTCATCGTGTCTTACACACAGGACTTCTCTTCCATTCCATGGCCTTCTATTTTCCCATTGACTCATTCTGATTACCTATGCTTCATCATCCTTTTCCCATTGACTTGTCTTCTATGACTCACTATCTCTGATACACTATTGGCACAGCTTGGTCTGTGTGCACATCCCATACATATATAAACCCAAGTACTTAGGCCTGTTGTTACACATACACACAGAAGCTAACTGTCAAGCGCACACTCAAGTAATGGTGCAAGACTATCTCAAGCTAAGGTTCTCACTATCCTTGCAAGGACTTGTGGACAGGAAGAATCTACATGTGGATTGTGTAGAACTAACTGGCGAAAGTACAAGTACACGGCACATATAAATACCTAGACAGAGCTGTACATGATTCAGGGCTAGCATGAGATGTCTAGTGTGAATATGGGGAAGATGTATAACCACAAACAAATGTGGCATGGAGGAGTAAGCATCCGATGATGAAGAAAGTGTAACTGTAACCCAAAAGCAGAAGGTGTAAGTCGTGTCATGCCGCAAACAGGATGTGGGAAAGTCAAGTGGCGTGACTGCAATCGGTGGTAATAAAAGAATTAAAGGACGACTCATCTGGCTGTGGAGAGGAATAGAAAGCTGGGTATGAGTGATCATCCAGCCAGGGGCTGTCTGATCCCAGAATGTGGTAAAACTGCATAGAGAAATTAAGTGCATAGTCAAACGGAAGAAATAGAGATGCATCCGGCCATGGATCCAAGTTTGTAACATTACCCCTGGCGCAGATCAGAGGCACCAACTCAGATAACATCCTCCCCACCAGAGTGGAACTCCTCACTGGTGGTGCGATTGGTAGTGGGGTCTTGCATTGGTGCTGTCAAGCAGAATGGGTCTGAGTGTCTGGCGAGGCTGCACCTAGGACAAAGGCATTGTGGACAAGTGTATTGGGGATGCCTGGGAGTGGAAAGGTGGCAGTAAGGGCAGCAGTAACATTGACAATTGGATCAATAGTGAGTAGTGGCCCCACAGGTGAAGCAAAGCGACTGCCCCCTTTGAGATGCCCAAGACTTGGAGGGGGAGGATTGACTGGAGGAGCTGTCCCATTCATCCTCATCATATAGTCCACCAGTGATTGTGCTTGGCCCTGTGGTGCTTCGTTCATGGCTAAGAGAGCCATGGCAAACCAGCTTTGGAGAGAGGTGAGCTCATCAGGTGTAAGCTCTGACACAGGTGGGTCGCAGAGGTGGGACAGGAATTGGGGGGTGGACTGAGTCAGGAGTGCTGGGGTCTGATTGGGGAGTGCCTGGACAAATTGGAACAAAGTTATGGGTCAGGGTAGGTATCTGTGGGATGGTTGGTTGCATTGTATGTCCTGGGGAAAATTCTCCATCCCCAGCAGTTCTACCCATGTGAACCCAGCAGTCGGAGGAGTTTGGCAAGTCAGGAAAGAGGTAAAAGTGTTGCTCATCCTCTGTGAGGAGGGAGAGCTGGAGTCACAAATGTGGGAGTACCAACTCCTTGGGGAGGTTGTGAATTGCCTGTGGGAGTCCCACAAGTAACATGAGGTCTCTGATTGTTTCTCGTGCTGAGGCAATTAATGAACAGGCAACCTCAGCATTGACTTCCACTTGGGAGTTGTCTTCATAGGAGAGGCGAGGGAGGAGAGCAATGAGGGAGCATTGAGTGATAAAATAGAATCTGGAGAGTCAGATGACAATTGGCAGGTAGAATGATTCTTGGAAGAAAGGGACATCTTCTAATGCAAAGACAATAGCAGGATCTTGTAAAAGATCAAACAGAAAGTTGACCAGCTGAGGACAAGCGAGATGATTAAGGCAAAGTGGTGGATTATCCCCCACAGCCAAAGGATGAGACAGGGGTTGCATAGGAAGGACAGTGTCATGTAGGTGTCTGCCAATTGGCTGGTAATGTGGCAAATCAGAGAGGATAGAATCTAAGTAAAGCCAAAAAGGGTGGGTAGAAATGGTAGGGGGCAAATGTGGGTGGTCACCAGGCATTTCCCAGGGCAGATCCCCACCCCTCATTGTTCTCATTGGTGGTGTCAGGGAATTCAACCGAAAGGCGCCATGCTTGTGCACAGTTGATGATGAGGGTTGGGATCAGTGGTTGATCCTGAACGGGTTGCTCCCAGTTAGGGGAGTGATGCTGATATAGGACAGTGGCAGGGGTGAGAGCATAGTGGGTGTTCACCCTGCAGGAAATGAGGTGATGATGGGTGTCCCACAGACAAAGAAGAACAAAGAAGAAAGGTAGGAGGAAGAAAACGAAGGAAATAAGGAGAAAGGAAATGACAAAGGTGTCATATCCCTAAGTTCAACTCCGGTGCTCCGGACCAACTCCATCAAACTCCGCTTCTGGACTTGTCATTCCATTCCTCTTGTCTCTGTTTTCTCCTTTTGTGTTTGCTCTATTCTACTTTGACATCGCACATAGAACTCTCCTGTCGCTGTGCTTGCTATGCGAAGCACAGCTCAGGCCTTTGTGTCTCCGGAGTATAACTCCGAGGGTTTATGATTACTGATCACTTACTTCTCCGTTAGTAATTTGCTCCTGTCCTCTGTATATAAAGCCTCGTCTCTCCACTGTAATACCTTAGTTCGAATATCACCTAAGTCTCTTCTCCTCTGAACCCCGTCGGATTCTGTCTCCGATACTCTCTATCCTGCCCTCTGAAATATGAGGACACGAACGTACAGAGGCGCAGCGTGCTAGCCACATTGCTGAAGCCAATGTCCTCCCCACTCTGACCCAACTCCGTCCCCACCATCCCGTTTCCTTGTCTCCCGCACCTCCGACCGACCGGAGTAGAGCAGAGAAGGACTGGACTTGACAAAAGGGTGGAATGGAGAACATAGCACTATTTAAGTAGGCAGGGTTGTTGTACTACATTCTCTTTCTTCTTTGGCTGGTTGGGGGAAAATCCTTGGGTCGGGCAGCCTTATAAGCCAGAAGGAGTTCATGGGAATCTGTCAGATTGCATTCCAGTTCCCAGGTATTCTCGGCAGATGAGTAACCCTTCCATCAGATCAAGTATTGCCTTTGTGCTATGGTACCTCAATGAGTGAGAATCTGATCTACCTCATATTGGTCTTCTCCGTTGATGTGTTTGGATGGGGGGTTGATGTAATTGGGTCCATGTTCAGCTGTTTCCTTATAGGGGTATAACAGATTGGTGTGGAATACCAGGTGTACCCACCAAGTTGGGGGAAGTTTCAGTTTAAAGGTAACCAGGGACAGAACTTGTACAATTTCAAAGGGGCCTTCTCTTCATGGGGAACATTTTCGAGAGGCATAGTGTAGTTTGAGGTTGCAGTTGTCCAGCCATACCTTATCACCCACTTTCCATGGTTTGTAAGAGGATTGGACCCTTTCTGACATAGCCTGTTGTGCCACCTGATGGGCCTGCTGCACTTCCTCCTGGACAGTATTGAGAATAGTAAGCCATTGCTTGAGGGCTGGTAGGAAGGTTTGCCCGATGGCCAGATATGCTCTGGGTTCATAACCCATCATTAGTGAGAAAGGGGTTTGCTTGGTCATGGAATGGACTATGGAGTTGTGAGTGAATTCTGCCATGGGAAGAAGATCGGACCAAGTGTGGGGCTGTCCTTGGCAAAAGATCTGGAGATATGTTTCCAGTTCCTGGTTGACCCTTTCCATTTCTCTGTCAGTTTGGGGATGGTAAGCAGTGGAGAGGGCAAGGTCATATTGCAGGAGGCAGGACAGTTCTCATGCGAATGCTGACACAAATTGGGGACCTTGGTCTGAAATACATTTATCATGTAATCCGAGGCGTGGAAACACATGTTTGAAGAATAGGACCACTACTCCAGCAGCATCAATGGATGAGTGACAAGGAAGGAAAATTACCCCCTTAGTAAGGCCATGGTTGACCATGACCAGGACAGAGTTGAAGCCAGCAGAAAGAGGAAGTGCAGTGATGAGGTTGACAGATAATTGCTGAAAGGGGTGAACCACTATGGAAGGGATAGGGGCCAGCGGGAGAACAGTTGGGTGAGTGAGTACTTTGTTGGCCTGGCAAATAGTGCAGCCAGCAATGAAACAACGAAGGAAAGTAGAGAGGCCTGGCCACCAATAGTCCCACTGGACAAGATGGAGAAGGTGGAAGAAGCCCCCATGTGCCCCTGCCTGGGATTCATGGATCATTTGCACCAAGGAGAGGTGGGCTGGTTCAGGGACGTAGAGCCGGTTGTGGAAGTATAGCAATCTGTCAGTGAAATGCCAATCCTGCTGAGAGGCTTGCAGCAACAATGAGCAGCCCTGGTCCAGAGCTGCTAGGGTGTCCACTACCAATGGATCAGATGGAGTGGAGGAAGCAATCTTCTGCATGAGTGCTGTGTCCAGTGCTCAGACAAAATGGTCAGTAGATAACAAGGTAATGTTCTGGTTGTTGTCATGCACATGCACATCCGGCAGGTGAGACAGCATGTCAGCTGGGCCCATAGTGCTACCTGGAGTATGGAGAAAGACCAGGTCAAAGTCCTGCAGGAACAGCATCCACCTCGCCTGCTGACGAGAAAGCTTATGGGGTTGCTTGAAATAGGCAAGATTTTTGTGATCAGTGATAATGGTGACCTTGTGAGAGGTCCCTGTGAGGTAGTGACACCACTCCTCCAAAGCGCAGATGACTGCAAGCAATTCCCAGTCATAGATGTCATAATTACGCTCCTCTGGGGTGAATGTTTTAGAGAAGTAGGAGCAGGGGTGAATATTCCCATTTGCATCCTTTTGTATCAGGACAGCTCCTGATGCCACAAGGGAAGCATCAGTCATAACCCAAAAGGGGTCAGCCAGGTCAGGGAGGCGAAGAACTGGTTTCCTGGTGAATGCCTCCCAAAGGGCTGAAAAGGCCTGCTGACAGTCCGAGGACCAATCCCAATGAGCAGCTTTCTTGGTGAGATCATGGAGAGGTTGACTCAGGGTGGAAAAATTCAGGATGAATTTGTGGTAGAAATTGCAGAAACCAATGAAAGATTGGACTGCTTTCACTGACTTAGGGGGTTCCCAGTCACATATAGCAGAGAGTTTGGCAGGGTCTAACATTATTTCTCCAGGACGTACAATCATTCCGAGATATTCCACCTCAGAGATGTTAAAAAAACATTTTGAGAGTGTCAGGAAGAGGTTATGTTCCCTCATACACTGAAGAACTTTTTGAGTCCGCCAGTGGTGCTCTGACTGATTGTTTGAGTGGATGATAAGATCGTCCATGTAGATAATCAGCCATCCCTCCGCTACCATATCATGGAAGAGATTGTCCATGAGTGCCTGAAAGGTCAGGGGAGAGTTACACATGCCAAAAACATAACTAGGGTTTCAAAGAGGCCAAAAGGGGTGATGAAGGCCGCTTTCCAGGTGTCTTCTGTTTTGATTCAAACATTATTATACCCCCACCTGATATCCATTTTGGTGAAGATTGTCAAGCCCCTTAGTTTGTCCATCAGTTTGGAGATAAGTGGAAGTGGGTATGTGTTTTTGATGGTGTGTTCATTAAGATATCTATAATCCTGGCATGGTCGGAGTCCTCCATCCTTTTTTTGAACAAAGAAGAACAGAGAAGCTTGGGGAGATTTGGAGGGTTTGATTTTTCCAGATTTTAGATGTTCATCGACAAATGCTTTGCAAGCCTCCATTTCTTTTGGATTCAAGGGGTAGATCTTTGCCACTTTCGGTATAAAGGAAGGGGTGAGGTCGATGGCATGGTCATATGGCCTGTGTGGTGGGAGTTCTCCCAGCTTTGGCTCTCCAAATATGTCTGCATAGGTATGATATTCCAACGGCAGGGGTTGTTCTTCCCCTTTGTTCTGTTGAGCCAACTTGGTAGAGATGGTAAGCTTTCTGATTCTGTGTAATAGCACCTTTTGGTATAGCACCTCGTTATGGATTTCAGGGTCAAGATTGAGATATCATAGTAAGTATCATTGGGAGGTGCAGTCCTGGCCTTTGATTCTAGGTCGATCTGGGAGAGAGATTGTCCCAATGGTCCAATCTATTTTTGGGTTCATTTTGTGTAGCCAATTGATCCCTAGGATGACTCCTTCATTTCTGCAATCTATCACCATGAATTGTTGATCTTCCATAAGATCCCCGATTGTCATTGTTAACTTTACATAGTGTTGGATCATGCCATTTCAGTTGTTGGTGCTGTCGACGTTATGTGCTTGGATAGGGGTATTCAGGCGAATCATTTGCCACTGATTTGCCTGGGTGAGATGTTTATTAACAAAACATCCAGTGGCACCACTGTCTATTAATGCAGTTGTTGCAACGGTTTGGGTAGCTTCTGACTCATTCAGGTGGATGGGGAGTTTGATTGCTCTAGAGTGGATGCCTGATATGAATACAGGAGTGACAGTATGAGGAGGAGAAGACATTGCTACTTCCCTCCTCTTTAAAAAACCCTGACCATGGTTGATGTGTACCACATGGACTTGTTCCGCAGGTTCAGGTGCACATAACTTCAGAATGTGAAGCAGTTCATCCCTTGGAAGATCCGTGTTCTGAATGAATTCCCCTAAAGCATCGGTTTGGGTTGTTTCTACTGCATTTACTCGCTGTTTCTGAGGGAAGTGGCGAGTTTTGGAATCCCCTTTATGATTCGTAGATCGACATCCAACTTTATGGCAAATAAAGCATTTGTTGTTCTTTATATGCTCAGCTCGCTCAACAGGAGTGAGTCGGATAGCATCAATGTCCATGGTGTTGGGATCCTGTGAGGGTCATGATGATCCACTGTAGTTGAGGGGGAGGAATCTTTTTGGGTCCCTGATCCTCCTTAATCAGAGTAGGTTTTTGTTAAACCTTTGTGCTGCACTTAGCCATTTTTCCCAGTTCATTGGTTGAGGGTCCAATGTAGTCATCATGTCAGCTAGTTTAGAATCGACTCCCCTTCGTAGGATGTTGATCAGGATCTTGTCATGGGCTGCAATCAGGCCACTTTTCCCTACTTTTAGTTGAAAAGTAGCGGCATAGGCATCAAAGTTTCCCCTTTTTAGGTATGGGGGTAATCAAATTTCAGTCAGTTCCAGGAAGTCCGATTGCTTCATTTCATATAGGTCATTGCGAGCTCTTTCCTTTTCTCCAACAGGGACAAATATGTGGTTGAAGTCATCTGTGAATAATGCCCAGGTAGAAATAGGGGCTTTCGGGTACCAGCTCTCTGCAAATACTCCTCCTCTTCCTTTGTTCATTTTGTTTAAGGTGGTGAGGATCCTTGAGACATCATCATCATAAATGTGGCTGTTCATGATAAAGTATGCCTCCATTGAGGCAAGCCATCAGGACACATCTGATGCTTCTCCAGAGAAGTTGGTAGGGAGCCCTGCACATTGTTCTGCTTTGTGTTCTTTGGCAGGATCATGCTGAGGGGTTGTAGGAGGCATTGGAATGTCTGGGTCAGGAACAATGTGGATCTGAGGGGGTTCAATAGGTGGTATCAGGGTGGAAGGGTCCGTGAACATGTCTGAGTATCTGTTGTCCTGTTCCTGGGCTAGTACAGGCAGGGCGAGTTGTCCAGGGGATGCTTGGATATGTTCCAGAGTGACAGAGGGTTGTCTTCTTCTTTGTCCGAACAAAGGGTTGGGTGGAGGTTGACCAGAGATTCATCTACCAATGGGTGAAGGGAAGGGGGTTTGTTGGTGCTCAATATACTAAGGCTCGGTTTTGTGGAAAGGATGTTCTTTGTCACTTGATTCTGGTGCTCAGTAAGCTGTTGTTTGATGGGTTCTTGCCCTTCTGCTGAATAGCAGGGGTGGAGGGACAAGTTAGTTCTTTTGTTATACATATATGTAGAAGCTAACTGTTGAGCACACACTCAAGTAGTGGTGTGAGACTATCTCAAGCTAAGGTTCTCACTATCCTCACAAGGACTCATGGACAGGAAGAATCTATGCATGGATTGCATAGAACTAACTGGTGAAAGTACAAGTACACGGCACATATAAATACCTAGACAGAGCTGTACACGATTCAGGGCTAGCGTGAGATGTCTAGTGTGAATATGGGGAAGACGTGTAACCACAAACAAATGTGGCACGGAGGAGTAAGCATCTGATGATGAAGAAAGTGTAACCATAACCCAAAAGCAGAAGGTGTAAGTCATGTCATGCTGCAAACAGGATGTGGGAAAGTCAAGTGGTGCAACTGCGATCAGTGGTAATAAAAGAATTAAAGGATGACTCATCCGGCTGTGGAGAGGAATAGAAAGCTGGGTATGAGTGATCATCCAGCTAGGGGCTGTCTGATCCTAGAATGTGGTAAAACTGCATAGAGAAATTGAGTGCATAGTCAAATGGAAGAAATAGAGATGCATCTGGCCATGGATCCAAGTTTGTAACACCTGTATTCTCTAAGCTAGTCTTACTCAATCTAGCCTCATTACCTCAGACTCCTCATATCCACCAAGCAAGCCTCACTCCTTGGCTGGCCCTTGAACCCTTGAATCCATCTAGCAACTACTGTCCTAGTGTGACCTTTACCTCAATCTGCTAAGCAACCTTGTCCTTGTGGTTTTACCTCAAACCCACTGAACCACTGAGCAGGCCTTGAGTCTATGTTTGATGCCACCTGCACCAAACATAACAAAAGACTAGCTTCTTTCCAGGCCTACCATCGAGTAGCACCTCCCCCCACAAACCAAGATTTCCCACATCCCTGACATCCCTGACTGGTGGCGTTCCATTGATGAACCCACCTCAGACTCAGACCCAGAACCAACACCCCAGAACTCCAGTATCACCTCTGACCTCTTTATCCCCACTCAGGAGGAATGAGATGAAACCCTTGAACTTGCATTCAGAATAGCCAATGAACCATGCTCTCTTATCACCTTCAAACCACTACCTCCAGTAGCACTCCCCCTTGACATGCCAACCCTGATTGCACTCAGACCCCCTGTACCACCACCACCAATTCCCCCTTCATCATTCCCCACCATGTCTTCATTGAAACCCACAGAACCTTGCCTTAGTCTCCCAAGGATTTTAATGGCTCCACCACTTCTGCTGAGCATTGGCTTAACACAGTCTACACCTATGTCC
The DNA here is from genome assembly GCA_038089895.1 of Boletellus ananas. Classification (NCBI taxonomy): domain Eukaryota; kingdom Fungi; phylum Basidiomycota; class Agaricomycetes; order Boletales; family Boletaceae; genus Boletellus; species Boletellus ananas. Next base: position 16,569 of record JBBPLS010000220.1, on the reverse strand, counting down.
TTATCAATCAAGCCATATATGACACCAATGAGAAGCAAATCAGTTTTGCTCTCTCATTCATGAAAGAAGGGACAGCCAAGAGCTGGGCCCAAGTTCATATCAAGAAGGCCCTCAATAACAATTCCTTTGGCACCATGAAGGATTTTATTACAGATTTCAATGCCACATTCAAAAACAACAATGCTGAAGCTGAGGTCACCACTTGGCTCACCAACACCTGTGTCTGCTCTGATGACTATCTCTCCAAATATCTTGTGGAGTTTAAAATGAAAGTTGTTGAAGCCAACCTAGACCCCACCACCAACACAGCCACCATTATCCACTATCTTTGGGCTGGAATTTCAGTCTGGCTTTCTGATTGAATTTACAGGCTCGAAAAGATCCCCACCACCCCAGACAACTGGTACAAGAAAATTGACCAATTCTTATCCCAGAAATGCTTCACTGCTACAGTAGCCAAGCAACACTCTACTCGCACACAGGCTGTCTTCCAGCCTACCACCACCCCCAAAGCCACTCCAGCTCATGATCCCAATGCCATGGAGGTTGACTGCCTCACCAAGCTCACTCCCAAAGAATGGGAGCAATTCAAAAAGAAGGGCATTGCTTCCGATGCCATCAGAAAGGACACATGGCTCAGGAGTGCCCCAAGACCAATGATACCCCTACCCCCTGCCCTAACAATCCTTTCTGCACCAAGAAAGTGGTGGTAGTGGAAAGCTCCACTTTTGTAGAGGAAGTAGAGGAAGAACACAATGCCACCATCAGGAAGTTAGGGCATGAAGCATTTTCCCAGGATTTTTAGAATGGAGACCCACCTCAATGTTGGCTCCCTCCACTACAATACATAATGTACCCAAGACCAAATGAAATTCACTGTACCTTGCATTGAAATTTATTGTTTCCCCCCTCACTATGAAAAATGTCGAAACCACCACTATCCTTGACTCAGGAGCCCAGATCAATTGCATTGACTGGGACTTTGTTAAACACAATGACATCCCCATCATCCCCCTCAAACACCCCTTCTCCATTTGAAACACTGACATGTCCACCAATACTACCTGCAAATATGAGGCAGTACTTTACACCCAAATTGGCAGTATCATACAAAGAATTGCCTTTTATGTCTTCAATGGTGGACAAGAAAATGCTATCCTTGGATATCTGTGGCTAAAAGCCACCAACCCTACCATTGACTGGAAGGCCAGGCAAGTCTTGATCCCTATGGACTAGGATAAATCTGCTCTTCTTATGAAATCTCACTGAACTGCCTGTTCAATCTTTACCAAATGAACTACCCTTCACCAGTAAACCTGAGAAAAGAAACTGCCCTAGACACCACAGAGCTCTTAGGTTTCCAAAAGTACAACAAAATGGAGGACTCAGATGACTATATTGTCTGAGGACTAGGCCTCTACCATCTCAACCAGGTCCAATGTTATGGATTCTGGATAGCAAACCCTTCACTTATCAAATATGTTCAAAAGCTCACCCTCTCCATGGAGCTGGCCATGCAAGCCGAGCTGGCCAAGCCTAAGAAAACACTTCCCCCAGCTTATGCTGAATTTGCTAAAGTTTTCAGCAAAGAAGCCACCAACCATGTACTCCCCTCTCATCCCTATGACCATGCTATCAACCTCAAAGACTCCTTCATCCCTAAAATAGGAAAACTCTATCCTCTCTCCTCCACTGAATGACAAGCCACTGATGACTTCATCAATGAAAATCTGAAGTCAGGAAAAATCCAACCCCCGAAATCTCCCCAAGCATCCCCCTTCTTCTTCGTCAAAAAGAAAGACAGAGGACTCCGACCCTGTCAGGACTACAGGTATCTCAACAAACATACTATTCGAGATGCCTACCCTCTCCCTCTCATCTCTGACCTCATTGACAAATTGAAAGATGCCACCGTCTTTACAAAGTTTGATGTCTGCTAGGGATACAACAATGTCCGAATCAAGGAAGGTGACCAGTGGAAAGCTGCCTTTATTACCCACCATAGACTCTTTGAACTGACTGTCATGTTCTTTGGCATGACCAACTCTCCCCCCATATTCCAATGCTTCATGAGTGACTCATTCTGCGACATGATTGCCAAAGGATGGCTCATCATCTACATGGATGACCTCCTTATCTTCTCTGACAACAACACCAACCACACTGCTTGTATCAAACACGTTCTCCAGTGCATGGATGAGTTAGATCTCTACCTCAAACTGGAGAAATGCTCCTTTGCCATCCAAGAAATCAAATATCTTGGCATGATTGTGAAACCTGGATCCCTCACAATGGATCCCACCAAGATTGCCAGAATTGCTGACTGGCCCACCCCTCAAAAAGTCAAGGACATTCGCTCCTTCCTTGGCTTTGTCAATTTCTACCAATGATTTATCTTTCATTATTCAAATGTTGCCTGCCCTCTCCTTGACCTTACCAAAAAGAATCACCCATAGTCCTGGACCCCAGCTTGCCAAGAGGCTTTTGAGCATCTCAAGGCAACATTCACCTCACAACCAACCCTCAAACTCCCTGACCTCACTGCCCCTTTCACCATCACCACTGACACCTCCAAACATGCTTCTGGTGGTGTTCTCCTCCAACACAACATTAACAGTATATGGCAACCATGCGCCTACCTCTCTCAGACCTTTGGCCCAGCCAAACACAACTATGACATCTATGATCATGAACTACTTGCTGTCATGCATGCCCTCAATGCCTGGCACCATTATCTCCTTGGTGTCTCTCACCCTGTCCAGGTCTTCACTGACCATAAAAATTTAACCTACTTTCACCAACCTCACAAACTGAACCATTGCCAAGCCTGCTGGCTCCTTGAGCTTTCAGAATTCGACATTCAGTTCTCCCATGTTCCCAGCTGCACCCTTTCTGCCCCCGATGCCCTCTTCCACTGGCCTGACCATATCTCCAGCACCAACACTGACAATGAGGATATCACCCTTCTACCCCCATCCCTCTTTATCAACCTCATTGATGTGGAATTGACCATGAAGGTTGCCATGTCCTCTGCCTCAGATCCCCTTGTCCTTGATGCCCTCCATGTCCTCCCTGGTGAACTCCCCACCAAATTCTGCTCCTGCCTCTCCGATTGGAAATACAATGCCAGTATCCTCACCTACCAAGACCACATCTATATTCTTGCTGACCCCACCCTCCACTGCTCAGTTGTTGCTCAACATCACAACCACCCCACTGCTGGCCACCCTGGGGTTCTTAAAACTCACCAACTCGTCACTTCAGAATTCTGGTGGCCCAGTCTCACCTCTTTTGTCTGCCAATACATCACTGGCTGCACTGTCTGCCAGCAACACAAGGCCAACATGCACCCTACCCACCCCCTGCTTTCCCCCATTCATTCCACCGCCACCCACCCCTTCCAACAGATCTCTTGCAATCTGATCACTGACCTCCCCATTTCCTCTGGCTTTGATTCCCTCTTGGTCATGGTCGACCATGGGCTTACAAAGGGGGTAATCCTCTGCCCTACCAAAAAGACCATTGACATAGCAGGGATCACAGCCCTCTTCTTCCACAAAGTCTTCCAACAATTTGGTCTCTATGACAAGATTATCTTGGACAGAGGACTCCAATTTGTATCCACCTTTGCAAAAGAGCTTGGGAGCCTCCTGGGCTACAAACTCGCCCTCTCCACCATCTATCATCCTCAAACAGATGGAGAAACAGAGCAAGTAAACCAGGAAATTGAGACTTATCTCTGCATTTTCTGCGGATCTAACCCTGCAGCCTGGGCAGAACACATCACCCTCACAGAATTCACCCATAATCACCATCCTCATTCTGTCACCAATCAATCCCCATTCTATCTCATGATGGGATATGAACCCTGCCTGTTCCCCATGATTATTTCAGACTCTTCTATCCCTGCCATAGAATCCTGACTCAAGCTTCTTTCCACAGCACAAGAAGAAGCCCTTGCCTCCCACGAACTCACTTGTCAGACTATGAAGGCCAGAAACTGGAAAGCCTTCAAGCCCTTCAAGGTTTGTGTGCTCTTTACACTTTTACAACATTCAGACCTTTGCCTTCACAACTCCCTTCTTGCCACCCTTACCCAACTTGGCTTAGGAAGTGTGGTCCAATGAATTGATGCTGTCCTTTGGGACTTTGGAAATGAATCCCCTACCTTTTTCCCGTTTATCACCATCAACGACTTTCATCCACCCATGACATCTGAGGAGGTAGCCACTAATCAGGAGGACAAACCCCTCTCTGACTCATACCTCTGGTACTGGCAGGCTTGTCTACACTGCCATCGCCTAAGTCACAACAAGCTCCATTGCAAACAATACACTTGTCCAGGATGTTCGATCACTGTACTGGGCCACACACTCGCCAACTACATGGGACCCCCCCATGACATCCTACCAGACTCCTCTCCTGCTTCCTCACAATGGAGCACTCCCTACCTCCTCGTCCTCACCCTTATTGTCACCCATCTCACCACTTCACTTCCAAAGCCACCCAGCACCCTCCACCACCTCCTTATCCAATCTCCCCTTCCTTTTCCACCCCTTATTTATGGACCCCCACCAATGTGCCTTCTTCCCACACCTTTTTCCCAGGGCATGTCCTTAATTCTCATCCCATCATTGAACATCTCTTCCCTTCTCCATCTCCCAAACCAGCTGCATCACCTCACCTCAACCCCATAGACCCTCATCACACCATCCTCGAATATATGGGCTTTGCCATCAATGAAGAAACCTGTCCTTTGGGTTACCTGGACTTCCCAGCTCTTCAACTCCTTATTGCACAGTGCGATAGCACCAATGGTCTACCAATCAATGCTACCTATCATGATCTTGGCAGTATTTTCATGTTTCTCAACACACAAAACCTGGGAACTCTACAATCCTTATGGCCCTCTCCTTTAATGGCTTGGAACTCTCCATTGCCCTTCCCACCACTGAGGACCAGATCCACTGAGACCTTGAACAATCAGCTGAAACCAGGAGGTTTCTTCAATGGGAGTAGAAAGGGGGTAGTGTTATGATTCTCTTTTCTTCATCTTCACACATCTTACTCTTCCCCTCTACCTTGTCATCCAATCACATTGCACACCACATGGACACCATTTCCTTTGAGTCATCGTGTCTTACACACAGGACTTCTCTTCCATTTCACAGCCTTCTATTTTCCCATTGACTCATTCTGATTACCCATGCTTCGTCATCCTTTTCCCATTGACTTGTCTTCTATGACTCACTATCTTTGATACACTATTGGCACAGCTTGGTCTGTGTGCACATCCCATATAAACCCAAGTACTTAGGCCTGTATTCTCTAAGCTAGTCTTACTCAATCTAGCCTCATTACCTCAGACTCCTCATATCCACCAAGCAAGCCTCACTCCTTGGCTGGCCCTTGAACCCTTGAACCCACCTAGTGACTACTATCCTAGTGTGGCCTTTACCTTGATCTGCTAAGCAACCTTGTTCTTGTGGTTTCACCTCAAACCCACTGAACCACCAAGCAGGCCTTGAGTCTACATTCGACACTACCTGTGCCAAACATAACAGCATGAAGAGCATGCAAGAAAGTGAAGTGAGAGGTTGGGGGAATGTACATGCAATGGCAGTAATAAAGGTGGCTGTTGTCAAAGGTCCAGTCAGATAGTGAGGAGCAAGGGAATAGAGGAGACCTGCTCTGAAGACTTTGTAGGACATGAAAGATGAGAGGATCAGAGGAGGAGGAAGAGCAAATGGAGTGTGCAAGAGAGAGATTGAGGGTTTGGATGACATGGGGATCAGAGAGAATGGGGGTGGAGACATTGTCAAGGGTCATGTCAATAGAGTCCTTGCAAGAGAGAGCATCAGCAGGGGCCATGCAAGATCTGGGGGTAACCTGCCAAATAAGATCAAAGTCCTAGAGAAAGAGAGACCAGCAGGCTTGACAATGAGAGAGTTTACAAGGGTCTTTAAGGTAGGAAAGGTTCTTATGATTGGTGAGGATGGTGACTGGATGGGAAGTGCCAAGAACATATTGACACCATTCTTGGAGAGCTAGGATGACAGCAAGGAGTTCTCAGTCATAGATGTCATAGTTCCATTCTGCTGGGGAAAAGGTCTTGGAGAAATAGGCACAAGGGTGGAAGTTGCAATTAGAGTCAGTCTGGAGGAGGACTACGCCAGCAGCAAGGAGTGAGGCATCAGTCATAATAGAGAACAGTTTGGAGACATTGGGGAAGGCAAGGACAGGTGAGGAGAACTTTTGTTTCAAGGCATCAAAGGTATGTTGTTGGAGGGAGGTCTAGTGCCATGGTTCATCTTTGTGGGTGAGGAGAGTGAGGAGGGCAACGAGGTCAGAAAATCCTGGGATAAATTTATGATAGAAGTTGGCAAATCCAAGAAATGAGCAAATGCCTTTGATGGAGGTAGGGGGTTCCCAACTGTTGATTGCTTTGAGTTTAGTAGGATCTATCTCAATACATCCTTGGCCAATGATGAGACTGAGGTATTCCATTTGGGGAATGTTGAAGAAACATTTGGAAATTTTGAGTGACAGGCCATGTTTGCATAAGCAAAAAAGGACTTGTTTGGTATAAGAGTGGTGGAGTTTGAGATCATCTTTAGTGTAGATGCCAATATCATCCATGTAGATCTTCAGCCATCATTCCGAGATCATATTGGCAAAAATGTGATTCATGAAGGCTTGGAAGGTCAGGCGGGCATTGTTGAAACCAAAGAACATGACAGTTGGTTTGAAGAGGCCAAGAGGAGTGATGAAGGCAGCTTTCTATTGGTCTTCTTCTTGAAGGCAGATGTTGTTATATCCCCAATGAACATCAAACTTGGTGAAAGCATGGAATCCTTCATGTCATCAATAAGTTCAGAGATGAGGGGAAGAGGGTAAGCATTGCAGATGGTGTGTGAGTTGAGATACCTGTAATCTTGGCAAGGTTGAAGGGTACCATCCTTCTTTGGTATGAAGAAGAATGGAAATGCCTGAGGAGATTTTGATGGGACAATATGACCAGTTTTGAGGTTCTCTTCAATAAAAGTCTGACAAGCTTCATGTTTAGTGGGGTTTAGGGGATAGACTTTGGCAATCTTTGGGAAAAAGGATGGTTTCAGTTCAATGGTGTGGTCAAAGGGACGATGAGGGGGTAAGGTACTGAACATCTTTTCAGAGAAGACATCAGCAAACTCCTTGCACCAAGAGGGGACTTCTTGTTCCTGGGGTTTCTCTTTTTGAGCTAATTCCATAGAGAGGGTGATCTTGCCAAGAGGTTCTGGGTAGTGGTCAGTGTTGTCCTGTTTCCAGGGCAGACTCTCATGAAGAGGTACCACAGCATCCTGGAGTTATGAGGAAGGTTACAGTGTCTGAGATTCTGGGAAAAGTGACATTAGTGGTAATCGTGTACTTAATAGTTCCTTGGTGGTTGGGTGTTCCATCAATGTTGTAAGTGGTGAGGGGTTGAGGGAGTTGCTTGATGGCTGAGCAAAGGTGGGGGACAATGGATGTATCAATGAAATTACTGGTGGCACCACAATCAATGAGAGTGGTGGTGTTGATGCTTTGAGATCTCACTTGTAGGTGAACTGGGAGGCACATGGTTCATTCATTTGAGAGTCCTACTAATACAGCAGAGATGTCTAGGAAAGGAGACACCACTACTTTTTCCCTTACTAAAAACCCAAAGAGGGGTCTTTCTTGGGGGTGTCATCAAAGCATAGCTTAAGGGTTTGCAAGATCTCACCCTCATCCTTTTCAGAGGAGTGGAGACTATTGACATAGGCTTCTAGAGCAGTAGGAGTCTTCACTGGGAGAGGGATGCTAGGTGGGGTGGTAGTGGTGGTCACAGTCTGGACCTGTTGGGGAGTTCTAAAATGATTGGGAGAAGATGAAGTACTGGGAGAGTTGTTGGTGGTGAAGATGCAACATTGCTGTGCATTGTGGCCCTTCTTTCAGCAGTGGAGACAAAGACCTTCTCTGAAGTAGCAAGCATGTTCAGCAGGGGTGAGTTTAAAGACATGGATAGCATCCATGTCCATAGTATTAGGGTCAGAGTGGGAGGAGTGAGGGGCAAATGATGAAGGGTGTTTATGACCCTTGTGAAGTGCAGCAATGCAGGCCTTCTGGGCATGGAAATTTTTGGCCTTTTCAATCCAGTCTATGATGATGGGAATGGTGGTCATGGAGAGGATCATGATTGCAAGTTGTTGGTCCAGTCCAAGGGAGAACTGGTCAATGAGAGTGTCATCATCAGTGATACCTGCTTTTGCAGTGAGGTTTTGGAACTCAGTGATATATCTTTGAAATCTGTCATCTGATTCTCCATCAGGTCATTTGAATGATTTCTGGACAAGCTTGGCAAGGTCTAGGTGTGCTGTGGCTTTGGTGTCAAAGGGGTAGAAAGTGGACTCGAAGTTGGTGACAAATTTGTTGAAGGCTTTCTCAGTGGGGGTGACCTTGGTGTCGCTCATGTGATCCAGCCACATCTCTGAGAAAGAGACTCCTCATCCCTTACTCATCTTGTTTAGCATGGTCAAGATCTTGATCTCATCAGTGGAGTAGAGTGTGGGGTTGATGGTAAAGTAGCCTTTCATGGCTTTGATCCATCATGTCACATCAGTGGGTTCATGTTACAATTTCCCTTCTCTTTCATGGTATCATCTTTCTTTCTTTACTTCAACCTCGTCGCTCTCCTATCTTTAGCATATTCTTCTATGATTACATTCACTTTATTATCATCATGAGTGGTTCCCATGTGAGCATTATACCACTTTAGCCCTTCTCTTATCTCCTTCTTCTTCACTTAGTTCTTTTGCAGTAATGATTGTCATCATTGCTTACTCTTCTCCCAATTTCTATCACATTCCACACTGTTCTACACTTACACATCCCTTTGCACTGCTTGGTCCATGCACTTTATCCTTTAGTATATAAACCTTAGTCTATCATCTTGTACTCCATTCTCAATCTGTGCAATTCACATGTACTCTTGAGTCCCCTCAGTCCCTCATCAGCCTCCTCAGGCTCTTAGTCCTTCGTCATCCTCCTCAAGCCCTTAGTCCTCTAGTCTGTTCTCCAGAACGTATAGTCCCAAGACCACCTACCCAGGTGTATAGCCCTTCATCCCTTCAGGCTGAGTTGTACCTCTTCATGAGTGTCCTGCCTGTTAGGTCCTAGTCTTAGCCACTTGAGGTATGCCCTGCATAACAAAAGATCAAGAATCTCCTATGTCCCTCCTATCTAGGAGTAGGACAACCCCAGTCACCATACCTCATATCACAGCCCTAGAATCTTCAGATGAGGAGTTCGCATCAACACCACCATCAACCCCTCACACCTTAGAACCACTCCAGCCCCCCACCCCCAGACATCATCATAGGCTCTTTGCCTCCCAGTACCCAAGCAACCCCAGTTCCATAACACCCCCAGTCTTTGCACCCCCACAATCTCAACCATGACCACCACCAGTCCCACAGCCCACTACAGCCCCAGCACCACCCCCACAGCACACTATAGCCCCAGCACCACCCCCACAGCACACACCAGCCCCAGCACCCCCAGCCCCACAATCCTCAGTCACTATGTCCAAGCTTAAAGCTGCTCTCCCCACAGACTTCTCTGGTGAACCCACCGATGTGACACAATGGATCAAAGCTATGAAGGGCTATTTTACCATCAACCCCACGCTCTACACCACCAATGAAACCAAAGTCTTGACCACATTAAACAAAATGAGCAAGGGACAAGGAGTCTCTTTCTCAGAGATGTGGCTCAACCATATGAGCAACCCCAAGATCACCTCCACAGAGAAAACCTTCGACAAGTTTGTTATCAACTTTGAGTCCACCTTTTATCCCTTCAACACCAAGGCCACAGCACACCTAGAACTTGCCAAGCTCATTCAGAAATCCTTCAAACAACCTGATGGAGAAATGGATGATGGATTCCAAAGATACATCACAGAGTTCCAAAACCTTGCCACTAAAGCAGGTATCACCAACAATGACATGCTCATAGACCAGTTCTTCCTCAGACTGGAACAACAACTTGCCATCATGATCCTCTCCATGACTGTTGTCCCCACCACTGCCAAAGAATGGATCAAAAAGGCAAAGACTTTCCACATCCAGAAAGCCTGCATTGCCACACTTCACAAGGGTCATAAACATCCCTCATCATTCACCCCTCGCTCTTCTAGCTCTAATCCCAATGCCATGGATGTGGATGCCATCCACATCTCCAAACTCACCCCTGCTGAAAGAGCTCATTACTTCAGAGAAGGCCTTTGTCTCTGCTGCAGAAAGAAAGGCCATAATGCACAGCAATGCTGCACCTTTACCACCAACAACCCCTCTAGCACCTCAGCTTCCCCCAGCCACTTCAGAACCCCCCAACAGGTCCAGACCACCACCACTGTAGTCCCACCAAGCACCCCTCATCCTGTCAAAACCTCTACTGCTCTTGAAGCCTATGTCAACAATCTTCACTCCTCTGGAAAGGATGAGGGTGAGATCTTACAAACCCTCAAGCTTTGTTTTGATGACACACCCAAGGAAGACCCCTCTTTGGGTTTTCAGTAAGGAAAGAAGTAGTGATGTCTCCTTCCCTAGATATCTTACTTGTAGGACTTTCCAATGAATGAACCATGCATCTTCCAGTCCACCTACAAGTGAGATCTCAAAGTGTTGACACCACTGCCCTCATTGATTGTGGTGCCACTAGCAATTTCATCGACACCTCTCTAGTCCCCCACCTTCACTCTGCCATCAGACAACTCCCTCAACCCCTCACCACTTACAATGTTGATGGAACCCCCAACCACAAAGGAACTATTAAGTATACAATCACTGCCAACATCACCTTTCCTGGAACCTCTGACACTGTAACATTCCTTGTAACCTCTCTTGGATCCCCTTGCATCATCCTAGGCATTACCTAGCTCAAAAAACAGAACCCCCTCATTGATTGGTTGGCTAACACTCTTACTCTCCAGGATGCTGTGGTACCTCTTCGTCACAGTCTGTCCTGGAAAGAGAACAACACTGACCAATACCTGGAACACCTAGGCAAAATCACCCTCTCTGCAGAACTAGCTCAAAAAGAGAAACCTCAGGAACAAGAGGTTCCCTCCTGGTGCAAGGAGTTCACTGATGTCTTCTCTGAAAAGATGTTCAGCACTCTACCTCCTCATCATCCCTTTGATCACACCATCGAACTGAAACTGTCCTTCATCCCAAAAATTGCCAAGATCTATCCTCTAAACCCTGCTGAACACAAAGCTTGTTAGACTTTTATTGAAGAGAACCTCAAAACTGGTCACATCATCCCATCGAAATCCCCTCAGGCATCCCCATTCTTCTTCATACCAAAGAAGGATGGTACTCTTTGACCTTGCCAGGACTATAGGTATCTCAACTCACACACAATCCGCAATGCTTACCTCCTCCCTCTCATCTCAGAACTCATCAACAACATAAAGGACTCCATGCTTTTCACTAAATTTGACATTCGGTGGGGATATAACAACATCTGCCTTTAAGAGGAAGACCAATGGAAAGCCACCTTTATCACCCCTCTTGGCCTCTTCAAACCCATGGTTATATTCTTCAGTTTCAACAACACACCTCCGATGTTCCAAGCCTTCATGAATCATATCTTTGCTGATATGATCTCAGAATGATGGCTAAAGATCTACATGGACAACATTGGCATCCACACCAAAGACAATCTGGAACTACACCACTCTCACACCAAACATGTTCTACTCTGCCTTCAAGAGCATAGCTTATCACTCAAGATCTCTAAATATTCCTTCAATGTTCCTCAAATGGAATACCTTGGTCTTATCATCAGTCAAGGACACATTGAGATGGATCCTACCAAACTCAAGGTGATCAGCACTTGGGAACCCCCTACCTCTGTCAAAGGCATTTGCTCATTCCTCAGATTTGCCAATTTTTACCAGAAATTCATTCCTGGGTTCTCTGACCTTGTCACTCCCCTCACTCTCCTCACTCACAAGGATGAACCATGACAATGGACCCCCCTCCAACAGAAAGCTTTCAACACTTTGAAATAATGGTTCTCCTCCTCTCCTGTCCTTGCTTTCCCAGATGTCTCCAAACTGTTCTCCATCATGACTGATGCCTCACTCCTTGTGGCTGGCACAGTCCTCCTCCAAACTGATGCTAATGGTGACTTCCACCCTTGCACCTACTTCTCCAAGACCTTCTCCCCCACAGAATAGAACTACAACATCTATGACCAAGAACTCCTCGTAGTCATTCTTGCCCTCCAGGAATGGCAACAATACCTCCTAAGCACCTCCCATCCTGTTACAATCCTCACTGATCACAAGAACCTCTCTTACCTCAAAGACCCTAGAAAACTATCTCATCATCCAGCCCACTGGTCTCTCTTCCTTCAGGACTTTGATCTTGTTTGGCAAGTCACCCCAGGCTCTCACATGGCTCCTGCTGATGCTCTCTCTTGCAAGGACTCCATTGACACCACCCTTGACAATGCCTCTACTCCTATCCTCTCTGACCCCCATGTCATCCATGCCCTAGATCTCTCCCTTGCCTGATCCATTCACTTGTCATCTTCCTCAGACCCCCTTGTCCTTTGCGCTCTCCACAGTCTCCAGGAAGGATCTCCTCTCTTTCCTTGCTCTTCCCTCTCTGACTGGACCTTTGACAATGGCCACCTTTACTACCATCATTGCATGTACATTCCTCCTGCCTCCCACTCCACTCTTTTTCATGCCCTCCACGCCTCCCCCACTACAGGTCATATGGGATCCTTCCACACTAAAGCTCTCTTGGAACACAACTTCTGGTGGCCTGGTCTCACCACCTTTGTCAAGAACTTCATTGTGGGTTGTGCTCTTTGTCAACAGTCCAAGGTGAATACCCATCCTACCACACCTCCACTCACCCCAATCCCCTCTTCCACCACTCTCCCCTTCCACCAACTCTCCATGGACCTCATCACCGACCTCCCATTATCCTCTGGGTTTGATTCCTTGCTGGTCATGGTCTACCATGGCCTTATGAAGGGGGTAATTCTACTCCCTTGCTCCAAAACCATTGACGCAGCAGGAGTAGCCCAACTCTTTTTCAACAATGTCTTCAAGAGGTTCAGTCTCCATGACACAGTTATATCCAATCAGGGCCCACAGTTTGCCTCTGCATTTTCCCAAGAACTTGCCCACCTCCTCCACTATGACATTTGCCTCTCTACCACCTATCATCCTCAAACAGATGGTCAGACTGAATGAGTGAACCAGGAGATTGAGACATATCTCCAAATATTCTGCACCAACCAACTGCACACCTGGTCTACATTCATCACCACTGCAGAATTTCAACATAACTCTTCCCCACACTCATCTACCAAGGCTTCCCCCTTCTCTCTCATGCTCAGGTACAAACCATGTGCCTACCCTCCTCTAGGAACCACCTTTATTCCCACCCTCACTAACCAACTCAACCACCTGGAAGAATCTAGAAAGGAAGCCCTAGTGGCCCATGAATCAGCCCGATGACTAATGACCCAATACGTCACCCAGAAGTTTTCCCCCTGGAAGGTCAGAGATAAGGTCTGGTTAGAAGTGACCAATCTCCACATCCCACACCCTTCTAGAAAACTAGCTCTGAAATGCCTTGGCCCTTTCAAAATCTCACAGGTCCTTTCCCTGCTTACCTACCACCTTCATCTCCCACCCTCTTGGAAAATTCATGATGTCTTCCATGCCACTCTTCTATCACCACACCACTCCACAGAAGCACATGGACCTTCTTTTCCCACTCCACCACCTGATGTCATAGATGGCAAAGAAGAATACAAAGTGGATGGAATTCTTTCACACAAGGGCTCCCCTGGCTGCTATTGGTACCTGACTGCATGGAAAGGTTACTCTGCATCTGAAAATATGTGGGAACCAGAAAGTAATCTCTGTCATACACATGCCATCCTCTTGAGTTATAAAAGGACCCATAACCTATGATAGAATGATGTTCCTCGCTTTCCTCCACTTGACCATTTTCCTCTTAGCATCACTTCCCCTTTTCAAATATGTACACAATGTCTTCTTTCCAATCACCTACTTCCTCTCCCTCATGCTCCATCATCTCCATTTCCTTGCCTTTATGCTTGTGTCCTGTTCAACCTACCTTTCTTCTAGCTTCTTCTATTTCCATGCTTTACACAGGCATCCTCACCACTCCCACCCTCATCCACACCATCGAAAGTGACCCTCTTTTCCAAGAGGACAAGATATATCAGGAATTAGTGCACCTCTTCTTTGATGCTTCCTCCTCTCAAAGATTTCACTTTGAATCCACCCCTTCTGATTTACCTGCAAACTTTGGTCTTCCCCTTTGCCTTCTGATCAATCATATCCCTGAACGAGTTCTTACACTTCTCCACCTTCACAGTTTTCATGTTTTCATTGAACAACTTAGCCCCAATCTAGTTTATCCCATCTTCCAGAATGTGTTTCTTTCTATGCCCAAGGATGCTTGTGATTGATACCATTCTCTTCTTGCCACCATGCCACACTCCCCTCCTCCATTAGTTGTTCCCCCTCTGTCTTCTCCCCCTCCTCTTCTCACTCGCCTCTCTGATACCACTCCACCCTCTCCTCCATCTCTGTCATAATCATCTGATGACTATCACCTAGACCAATCTATCCTCACATGTAACTGAGCCAACCTCCAGGTCACCCTCCCCCCCAGCAGACAATGAGTCCTCTCTTCAGTGACCCAAACTATCAAGTCCCCTCTGGTATGCTCTCCAGCTACCCCCTCCACTTGTTGCTACCACTGTAACCTGCTGGGTCACTATTGAGATGATTGCCCTGAATACTGCTGCCCTTTCTATCACATCCTTGCCCCTGGTCATCCCACTCACTGTTGCCTTACTACCCACTGCTCATACTACCTGCGCTGGGGCCATGGACCCCACTTCTGTCCTGGAAGAACATGCACTCACTGCCACAAGATTGGTCACCTTGTTGATGACTGTTCATTTGAATATTTCACTGTGGAATAAGCCACTGCGCTCCACACTGGACCATCTTTGCAGGCTGATAGACATTGAGATCTTCGAGCCAGGAGCTCAAGTATATGAAGGGGGTAATGTTACAATTTCCCTTCTCTTTTGTGGTATCATCTTTCTTTCTTTACTTCAACCTCATTGCTCTCCTGTCTTTGGCATATTCTTCTATGATTATGTTCACTTTGTTATCATCACAAGCAGTTCCCGTGTGAGCATTATACCACTTTAGCCCTTCTCTTATCTCCTTCTTCTTCACTTAGTTCTTCTGCAGTAATGATTGTCATCATTGCTTACTCTTCTCCCAATTTCTATTGCATTCCACACTGTTCTATACTTACACATCCCTTTGCACTGCTTGGTCCATGCACTTTATCCTTTAGTATATACTGTAAACCTTAGTCTATCATCTTGTACTCCATTCTCAATCTGTGCAATTCATGTGTACTCTTGAGTCCCCTCAGTCCCTTGTCAGCCTCCTCAGGCTCTTAGTCCTTCATCACCCTCCTCAAGCCCTCAGTCCTCTAGTCCATTCTCCAGAATGTATAGTCCCAAGACTGCCTACCCAGGTGTATAGCCCTTCATCCCTTCAGGCTGAGTTGTACCTCTTCATGAGCATCCTGCCTGTTAGGTCCTAGTCTTGGTCACTCAAGGTATGCCCTGCATAACAGTTCACCAGAAAAATCAGCAGGGAGAGTGGCTTTAAGCTTGGACATAGTGACTGAGGGTAAGGGCTGTGGTGCTGGGGGTGGTGCTAGGGCTAATGCAGGCTGTAGGGCTGGTGCTAGGGTTGGTGTGGTCTGTGGGACTGGGGGTGGTGCTAGGGCTAGTGTGGATGAAGGAGGTGGTGGTTGTGGCCAAGATTGTGGGGGTGCAAAGACTGGGGGTGTTATGGGACTAGGGTTGCTGGGGTACTGGGAGGTGAAGAGCCTGTGACAATGTCTGGGAATGGAGGGCTGGGGTGGTTCTAGGGTATGAGGGGCTGATGGTGATGTCAACATGATCTCCTCATCTGAGGACTCTGGGGCTATGATGCAAGGTATGGCAACTAGGGTTGTCCTACTCCTAGATAGGAGGGATGAAGGAGATTCTTGATCTTTTGTTATGCAGGGCATACCTCAAGTGACTAGCGATAAGATCTGACAGGCAGGATGCTCACAAAGAAGTACAACTCAGCCTGAAGGGACAAAGGACTATATGTCTAGATAGGCAGACCAAAGACTATATATTCAAGAGAACAGTCTAGGAGACTGAGGGCCTGAGGAGGGCAACAAAGGACTAAGGGTCTGAGGAGGCTGATGAGGGACTGAGAGGACTCAAGAGTACATGTGAATTGTGCAGATCAAGAATGGAGACTATGGTACACTGAGCAACAAAACCGTTGTAATGTTTGGATAATTTGTAGTGTGGGCAGTGTAACATGTCAGGGTGTGGGAATCATGCTTGGCACTAGTGACCCGAAATATAGTAGACGCCCTTGGCTATCTATAGCACTTTGGATCATGTGATAGG